>JAPYZK010004656.1:0-11682 GCA_030522785.1 Platygaster equestris
ACTCGAACCCGTCTCCTTCCGCTTCAGTGGCCTCAGCCGACCAATCGCCGCGCAGTACCGCTTAGCAATTAGATCGCTTGACCACCGAAGCGGCCTAATTAACGAATTAATTTCTATCAATTTTTTTTGCGCAGATAGTGTAATTAGCAGGGCTTGTTTGCCAAGTTTTTACACTTGCGAGGATGTGCAAGAAATAGAAGCAGCAATATTTTGCAAATTATGCAGTGAGGATAAATGTAACGGACAACACGTACAGAATGGACGAAAATAAGGATTTCGATAGTTATTGTTTATGCGAAAATGATCGAAAACTGAACAATTTTTTCAAAAAATGAATTCTGGACGGAAATGCAGACATTCGAGACTTCGAATTGGTACAATGAAGATGTGACTAACTTGATGACGTGTATCATGAATTTTATTGTATGCCTTGTATTTTTTGTTTTTGTTTTTCGATAATATACGAATTTTATCAATATTTGGACTTTTTTTCTGAGAGGTTTTCGAGTGGGAGTAAAAATAACGATAACTCAACATTACTATAATCTATCAGAAATTCTGAAATTACGAACGAAAATATGTAGTGTAATAATAATTAAAACAATTTTCGGACGCGAATTTGAATGATAATAAAACATTTTCAGTCTATTCATGATTTATTGATTTTTTTTTTTAATTGCAAAATCTCAACTCAGTCGAGAGTGAAATTTGCAGTAACTGAAATCAGTAGCCGGAAATTAACTATCAATAATTGAAATTCGAGGAATTCACATTAAAAAAATTGTCAAGTAAAAATGACTAAATTCTTATAATTATTTGTGATCAACCAGAGTATTTGGTACAGTTTGTGTCAAAAGATATCGTAATTTCACTGTTAAAAAAAACTAAACGATTGCATTAATAATTAATACTGATTGATTTAATATCAGATATTGAGATTAAGTCGATTTTACTAACTTAATTTGTCAGTCCAAACACTCTTGAGGTAATTTCAAGAAACAGAGTAAAATTGAAAGATACCAAGCAAATTATTTTGTAACTTAAAATGAATTTAGTTCGATTTTACCACAGATTTGTAGTCAATTAAAACAAAAGTCGTTAATTTGAAATGATCATCTTTCATTTGCAAAAAAAATTAGGCGGCAGAATTGACTATATAGCCAAATTTATTTAGAAGAAGTATGTACTTAGTAATTTCCTTAAAAAATTGAGTAAATTATTTCATCAATTTATTATATCTTTATATATATTCTATAATATTAATTATCAATAACGACTATATATTTCTGACTCCATATTCTACTAAATTTACGTACTATTTTTCACTACATCCCACTCATTTTTACCCAGTTATTTTTTAAGTACAGATTAAAAGAGAATACATTAAAAACAAAAAAAGATATCCTAAGAGTCGGAAAATGAAATAAAAATGTCGGCGATGTCCATTAAAGTCACCGAGTTCATCCCAAAACAACATCTGCCGCGCATTAACTGAAACGATATGCAAATGCCGCATGACCTGAATTTTATTGCACCACGTATACGTGCAATTTCGCGTTTGTTACACGTTCGGGGATTCAATAAATGCGGGAACGAATTACGGGTTGATAAATTTGCATCGTCCCCAGCGCTTCCCAACCCTCATGTGAAAATCCTCTACCATATAGACTCGAATTCGCGAAAAATTCATTACTCGAAGCATCCGGAATGCGCATATCGATCAAACCTCGTTTCCCGGTTCAAAGTTTTCCGAGCGAATCGAAAACTCCTTCCTTTGAGCCGGTGCATTATGTCGGGCTGGAACTGGGGTAACGAGCTTAGACAGAATTTGAGGGTTGCTGGATTTTGCGAGGTGGAAAATCAAAGGATGAAGAATTGATTCAAGTTAATAAATATGTAAATGCTTTTTGGGATTTATCTATCGATTTTGAACGGTATTGTTTATTATTTTTAAATTTGTATGTATTTTATTATATTTATTATTTATTTATTATTATTATGTATTTATTTATTATTTATTCATTTATTATTATTATATTTATTCATTATTGATTTTATTTGATCAATTTGTATGTATTTTATCATTTTTGAATTAGTACTTTTGACGGATTATGAGAATTTTGGATGATTTTTGATAATCATTGGTTTGTTTAAAATTCATTAAAAGATGATGAATTTTTCCAAAGATTTTGTGAATTTTTTTAGGGGTTGCTGGATTTTGCGAGGAGGAAAATCAAAGGATGCAGAACTGATTTAAGTTGATAAATATGCGAGGGGCGATTCGCTCTCCGATAAAAGGGAGTCATATGAGTCGAATCCCACGACTCCCAATTCGGGAGTCATGATTTCCAAGTTGGGAGTCATTATTCCCAGCAATGTCAAACTTTAAACATGTCAAAACTCAATTACCTGCAATCTTTGGAATTATTAAAAACTTCGAAGTTCTTGGACATTTTCGGAAAGTTCGAAATTCCAACATTTTTGAAACTAACAATATTTCCGAAACTTTTCAAACTTCAGTACTTCATAATTCCTCAAAACTTCACAATTCCATAAAATTCCGACATTTTCAAAGCTTTGAAAGTTCCGAAATTTTGGGAATTTTGAAACTTTACAACTTCGAAACTTCAAAATTTTGAAATGTCAAAAATTTTGAAATTTCTTTGCTTAAAAACTTCAAAATACTTGAAAGTATGCGGAATTCCCAGAAATTCAAAAATGTCGGAACTTGATAATTTCTTATCTTCAAAATTCTTAAAAACTTCCAAGTTCTTGGGAATTCTCAAAACTTAAAAATTCCGACATTTGAAAAACTTCTCAAATTTTGAAAATTCTAGGCTTCATAACTTCAAAATATTCGAGCACTTTAAAACTTGCAAAATTTCTAGAACTGTGAAAATGTCAAAACTTAATAAATTTTTAATCTTGAAAATTTTGAAATTTCAACGTTTTTAAACATTCTCAAAAAATTCAAAATTCCAAAATTTTAAAAACTTGGGATATTTCTGAAACTTCAGAACTGCATAATTCCTCGAAAATTCAAAATTCCAAAGCTTTGTAAGTTCTAAAACTCAATTCTATCGGAATTAGAAAGTTCTTCAATTTCATAAATTTTGAAATTTCTAGACTCAAAAACGTCAAAATACGTACAAAGTTTAAAAATTTCAAAATTTCCCGACCTCGTTTCAAAACCTTGAGTTTTAACCTTCAAAAATGTCAAAACTCAATAATTTCCAATTTTGAAAATTCTAAAACTTCTACTGTCCAATATTTGCAGGACTCCTAATATTTTCGAAACGTCAAAATTCCAATTCATTATTGATAACACCATTCAATTGAGGATCTTTGTCTCAGGCCCCGCAAAACCTAGGGACGATCCTGTCCCTGACTCCCATTATGGGAGTCAATGGGAATCATGGGGATCATGACTCCCAGTTTGATTCCCAAGTTGACTCTCAGAGTGAATCACCTCTCGTAAATATGTAAATGCGTTTTGGGATTTATCTATCGATTTTGGACGGTATTGTTTATTATTTTTGAATTCGTATGGATTTTTGACGGATTTTGAGAATTTTGCATGATTTTTGATGATCATTGGTTTGTTTTAAAATTAATTGAAAGATGATGAATTTTTTTCAACGAATTTGTGAATTTTTGTTGAGTTCTTCTTAACTCCAACGAATTTTGGAAATTTATTAGAACAATGTATAATTTCATATTTTTAGCAAATTCTGTTCTCCTTTATTCTAGAGAGAATTAATCACAAGAAATACTCGCTCAAAGAAAAGACTTCAATTTTGATTGATATGTGAATTTCTAAATATGTTTGACAGTAGATTTTCCATTTTTAGTAAATCCACTGGAAACGTTGTTCAGGGATAGACAAAATAAATGAATAAGTGAAACTCTACTCTCTGACATGAAAAATGCAAACCGCCCGACCGCAACTTCGCGCCTGAAAGTTTTATCCTGCAATGATACGTCGTCTTCGTGAATTTATTCTCAGGATAGTCAGGATCTTGTGAAATTTCGCTACTTTTTCCCCGACTCCTACAAGTTTCAAGTTCCCAGCTCCTTCTTTTTGATCGTTCCCGAGAATAAAATAAAAGTTCCGCGGGAGCAGATAAAAAAAATCTTCCTAACTTGTTCGGTTTGTTTTGCTGTTACGAACTGGTATGAAAGTTTCACTCCACTAAGTTGTGTGATTATAGTTATTTCAGATCATTTTTTAAGAACTTTTTAGAAAATTAATCTTGGTATTGTAATAATTTTAAAAATATCCGAAAATTTCGTGAAACTAATGAAAACATCCGAAGTATTTTTCCACTAGTTGCGACATATGACATTATTTAACGACGTGGACAAAATACGTGCAAAAAAAAAGGACAGTGAAAAAAGTTCGCACACTTTTTTTAGGGAGTTGGGCAAAATGAAAATTCAGTCAGTGTTATTATAATTAACACTAGTAGCGAAATGTTGGAAATCTCACATTCGTTGAAAGATAATTATAACACTAGTTACGAAATGTACTATTTTTTGTTTGTTGCGGTTTACCAGTGAAAAAATATCGCGTTTCCCATCGGAAATGCCATTCGCGGTTGCGTGATCGCGCAGGGTTTTCGAGCTCGGTTTTACATTTCGCGCGAGGTTAACGCGGTTTCGAGGGAGGTTGCGAGTCATTATAGATAAGCTAAGGATCGAGTTCGCGTCAGAGTTTCGCCCTTAAGGACATGCAATTCTAAACTGCGCGATTTCATGGTAGATTACGAAGAAGTTTAAGAGTGAAAATATGATGATTCCGTAAAATGTTGCATTTAGGAACGTGATTTTGTTGACACAACGGAATTCCTGAAAATTTTGTAATATTTTTCGAGAATTATACTGAAAAATCTTTCAATTTGATTGAACTTCCGAAATTTGGAAATTTGAGTACTCAAATTACAGAATTCCAAATCGAAATAAAGTCTGACGATTCATGAGTATAAATTCGGAAATTTGAGAATTTTACAACTGACAATTTGAACAAAGGAAATTTTGAAAATTCCGAAATTTGTAGACTCGAAAATCTAGAACTCTGATATTCTGTATTTAGACTGTAAATATTTTAAATTCTGAAATTTAAGTTCTTAAATCGTAGGATGAAGAATTGAAGAATTTTTTTATGGTAAAATCTGACGATTGAAAACAAATTCGAAAATTCGAAAATTTCCCGACTGAAAATTTAAACGAAGGAATTTAGAAATTCAGAAATTCGTAGATTTAAAAATTGGAAATTCCAAATATTTTGTATTATCGAGAAATTTTAAAATTTCAAAATATGAGTTCTTTTCAAAATCTGCTCTTAAATTTTTATATAAAACTTAACAACTACCAAAATCAAAAAAACTCAAATTTCAAGCTTTCCCCAACTTCGAAGTTCCTCAATATCAGAATTCCATTTTTACAATTGTTAACTTGCGTCATTTTTACATTCACGATTAATATCAATTTTTTTCTGCGTTCTCACTTTTAAATATAAAAAATTCATCCACTAACTTTCGGAAAACTTTTTTCCGAAAAAATTTCTTTTTCAGAATTTGAAGAACGAGCCTTTCAAATTTTCAGGTATATTGTTCGAAAATTATGAAAATAATGAGATTTTTTCATGAACTGTATCTGTTTTAAAAATCACTCAATTTTCGGGAAATTCTGGTTTTTGTGTAATTCACATTGAAATTATACTTACGAATTTACTATTTAATACATCTCGGAATAATATAGGTACCATTCTATGGAAGTATTGATGTCAATATAATATTTAAACCAGAGTGGGTTTCAAGACAAAGACGAAATGTTCAATAAAGATGTAAAATTTTAGTTTCACTGAGTGATTTTTCACGTTTTTTTTTTTTGGTTCCGCTTGACATTTAGTAGCAGCTAAAAGCATGTTTTCTCTTTCACTGTTGAAATTGCATTTTTTATGCGAGAATCGATCGTTGCGCGCAAACAGTTCTTTTTTTATCGAAACAACACCGGAACCGTGAAACTTTCGTTACATTGTACATTTTGTTGTTGATGGTTCAGAGGGTCGATCAATCATTTAGGATAATGGAATTATAAAGTTGCGAACTTCGTACGAGTAACTCGACTAAATATTGACCCAAAAAACTGACCTAAAATGTTTCTCTGGATTCGAAAAAAATAATGGAAAACATGCCCAAATAAAAAAATACCGCAGAAAAAAAATAAGAATGATATTTTCAAAAAAAAGACGAGTTTTCTAAATTCGTGGAAATCGTAAAGTTCGAAAAAAAATATTCAATACTTTTTGTTGATTTTCAAGAAAATAAAAAACAAATTCTTTTTCCTAAAAATTATAAAGAAAATATAAATTGAAAAATTAAAAAAGTAAGCAATTGAAAAGTCGAAAATGACTGAAATTTTGAAAAATTCTCTAATTACTAATCATCAAGTCGAATTTTACTAATCAACGTAATTAGAACATCTCAGAATGAATCATTCAGCAATTCAAAAAAATATGAGATGCAATAAATAAAGTGTAACTTTATATGCACTCTGCATAAAACGTTATACGAGTTTACGTGTTTTTTACGTATAAAATCGTATGAAAGAACACGGTTTTTATGCGCGGCTATGAAATTTATTTTTATCTTCTTCACGATCGAACCACATGCAAAATCATGATTTTTTTTGTTACGAGAAAGTGGAATATCTTTTTATAGTTCCATATTTTTCATTGTATTTTGTTTCCTAATTAGTCAGAGTTAAGTGTATAAAAGTATACAAATTTGTTCGTAAAAAATATGCCAATCGAAAAATTATCGAAATTCTAGTATATTATTCAAAATTCCGTCATTAATTTTGTGAAAATCTGATGATTTTCGAAATTCTGCAATTTATGAAAAATTGCGTAAAAAAATAATTTCAAAAACAAGTTTAAAACATGTTCTAAAACTCAACTGGACGATCTGTAAAAATCTTGAAATCCTCAAAAATTCTGCAAAAATTTTGGAAACTACCTAAAAACCATTATAAAACCCTTAAAAATTTTCGGAATTCAAAATTTCGTCAGAAACTTTCCAAAAATCTCATAACACTCCCAATTCTACAATTTCCAAAAATTATATATATATTTACAAAAATTACGAAATACCCTCAAAAACCCTCTAAACTCTCCTAATTCCCTAAAAAAATTTTTTCAAAAGCCCCTAACTGGACGATCGGGAAGAATGTCTTATCTTACCGGCCTGTGAAAAGTTGGAAAAAAGGGAGTTTCGATTTTCACTCGAACAACCGAGGCACATTACGGAATTTTCGACAGTTATATACAATTATAAACGATATATATATATTTTTCATAAAAACGCGATTTATCTCCGCGCCGGCGATAACAAACAATTGTGTTTCGAATCGCGAAAAAACGCGCCGAGTACTCGTACGGAGTCACGGCATTCGACTGCATAGAACGCGTTACAATCGCGAACGCGGAGCAACCCTTGCCCCACTGTAACTCTGACCTCATCCTCCTGCACCGTCCACACAGGCGCTTCTCACGCGAGAGGCGCCTACTCCCCCCGCGTACTCGAGTATGCTCGTACTGTATTTATTGTACGTACATTTCGGGAACTGGGCTTTCGAGACCGGGCCGGAAAGAAAATCGAAAGATGCCGCATTCTTTGGTGCACTTGGATGCATTTTTCAGGGTTATTACGATTTTTCTTTACGAAATTTGAATGAATTACGAAATTTCTCGAGTTTTTGAAACTTTAAATTTGAATTTTTAAATACACACTCCTAAATTTTAAGGGCTTTTGCCAGCGTCAATATTTTCGATATCTGATAAAATTTCTGAATTGTTCAGTTTTTTTTATTTTTAACCAATTTTATTATTTTTCTCTTTTAAAAAATGGAAAGTCTACAAATTGTCAAAAATTGAATTTGAAATGAGAAAAATTCAGAATTTTGACAGTTCAAAGAATTTTGACGTTATAAACATTAGAAATCCATCAGATTTAAAAATATAGGTCCAAAAATGATAACTGTAGAAACACCCTCGAAATTCTATAGAATTCAAAACTTCAAAAATTTGAGAAAAATATCAAACATTCTGAAAATTCAGAATTCGAATCACAAAGTCCTGAAACAAGCTCCCAAGTGAAAAACTCATGCAATTCCAATAAATAAAAAAAACTAAATAGCAATCTAAAATTAAAATGTTTGAATTTCGTAATAATTTCACATTTGAAACTCAACTTCCCCGAAGTTTTTAATTACGAATTCCCGGCGTTCCCAAAATTTTCGACGAATTAAATTCCGAAATTTCAACGGCACGCGCGAACGTGAACAAGGTACGAAAGTCGCGAATTAATTCCAGTCACAGAATGTTTATTCTCGACTCTGCATTCAAGAAAATTCGACGCGATGAAACGCGAGAATGCTAATGCAAAGCTACAAAATGCGCAAGAATTCACTGCGTCGTTCAACAAGACAAAGGATCCTTCGATTTATCGACCAATATTGTCGAGCAATTATTAATTTATTGCGCGGATTAAATGATCATCGGTTTGCATCAAGAATGTACGTATCTTGGTTCGCATACTGCTGATCGAGCTGAAAATCGATCTTTGCAAGCTTCTGTTTCGATTGATGTAATTATTTCTATTATGTTTATCAAAGGGAGAGGGGAGGGGGACAACTATGCAAAAATACTTTACGATTACGCCGATTGAAAAAAATAATGAATTTCGAATGAATGCATTCAAAAATTTCGAGCAATCTGTACTTTTTGGGGGGGATTTTGGGAAATTTTTACATTCATGGGAAATTTTTCGTAATTTTCGAAATTTCTAGACAATTTTTGTAAAATACCGAGAATTTTGAAGATTATAATATTATCATTTGCTGCACAAAATCGCCCCAAAAACTGTGATATCTTGAAGTTTGGGAGTTCCTAAAAATGATGAAAAAAAATTTTTTTATTGTATCTACACTTGAATCTAGTAATTTGTCTCGCCTCCAGTCTCACCGCATAAATTTAAAAGATCGTAAAACTCGGCTAAAAATTCCCCTAATTTCCCGCAAAATCCCGGGGACTCAAGGGGTCTATACCGGTAAAGATTTGACGGGCTGCGCACGGGCAACGAAAGGTGTTCGTTCCTAACCAAAAGATAACGGCCGAAAGTACCGGGCAAGGACGCACATTTGACGGGCTAGAGACGCGCGCGTTCGTAGACCGTCAAATGGTCCGAAAATTTCGAACATAGAAAAACATTTAACGATCGTAGATTTAACGGTCTCGAAACGCGCGTGTTCGCAGGCCGTCAAATTATCCTAATATAAATATATAAGCACGAATATATAAGCACGAAAAATATAAGCACGAAACTCATAAATATAGGATTCCTTTCATTTTTTTTTCATGATTTCACTTTTTTTGAGTTAAAAATGATGATGCACTAGGTGTAAAATTTTAAATTTGAATTACAGTACTTGAATTTGAATTGTATAATACCGAAATTATAAAAATTTAAAATTGAAAAATTCAGGAAGCACAATAATGCAAACTTCAAATTTTGAAAATAAAAAAAATGCTGGTATAACAAAATTTGTGGATACCAAACATTTGAATTTCAGCAAATTGAGATAGAGATTCGGAAATCCCCGAATGAAAAAAATTTGAATATTTCAGTAATGTTAATTATAAAATATCCAATAATTTTCGAAGTATAATTCATTGTACATAGTTTGTGATTGACATCCACTATTCTCACACATTTGCCAAGCTCTCGCAAGATGAAAACATTTTGCATGTTGCCAGAAATTCCAGAACACAACAATTGCGCTTAGTTTCTATAAGTTTCCGGAAATTTCCCGCAAATCGTTTGCCCAGAACTAACAGATTTGCATCCAGAATTTTTGCACGATTGCCGAATTCTCGCGCCTGCAAATCATATAAACTTGTCAAAATCAATGGATTGACATTTCATTTCCTTTGACAAGTTCAAAACATCACACTACTATTCTTGACAGAGGTATGCTGACGATTGAAAGAGGCGAAACTCGCCATTTTAATGGTGGAAAAGCGTGTGTTCTACTGTCACTTCGCACGCACACTTGTGAGTCACAAGTCACAGTTTACATCGTTGTTGGCAACAGTGCTTTGGCCGAACAAGGGAGGTGTATGAGTGGAAGAGAAAGGGGCGCGTAAGGAGGCACGGGTGGGACGAAGACGGCAATAATTATTTCCGTACATACTCCCAGCCAGACTTCGTCTTCGAGAGCGCTCCTATATTTTTCATGTATTTTTTTTTAAGCGACGAACGAAATCCTACCGGATTTAGTAATTTCACTTCACTTCAACAGAAAATACATTCAACACGGAGTAATTCAACTTTTTTTCTACCCGAAAATCGAAAGACAGGAATACCTCGAGTTATAGAAATTTAAAAGAATCAACTAAAACACACGCCTCCATCCATCTCATACCCGCGTGATTACGAAAAAGTCATAAAATCCAAAAAAAAAGCGACTTCAAAAAACGGAGCAAGACACACAAGCCCGGGAGAAGAGATTTTCGAGGTATCGCGATTTTTGAAGTTGCTCCGATTCCGGATTCGTTATAGCCGTTTTGAAGGGTTTACCGAGTATACTTAAACCGTGTAATATTAGCTTTCTGGAATGAATTATTCGGCAGAAAATCGACGATGGAGTTCGAGAATGAAGTCATGCAAGTTATTCATCGGTGATTTTCAGGCGGACCAAATATCGTAGGAAGCTCTTATTTGGCAAAATTACTCAGTTTGCTGAACTTCAACAGGAAATACATTCGAAACGGGGTATTTCGGAAATTTTCTGTTCCGAGAAAATCAGAAGACCCAAATACCTGAAGTTAGAAAAATTTCGGGAAAGTCGCTTAAAACACACGCCTTTATCCATCTTATATTCGCACAATGACGAAAAAGTCGAAAAATCCGAAGAAAAAGCGACTTCGAGAAATGGAGGAAATGCCCATGTGGACATGGGCATATGTATAATAAATATGCGTATATGGACATGGGCATATGTATAATAAATATGCGTATGTGGACATGGGCATATGTATAATACATTTGCCCATGGATACATGGGCATATGTATACACAAGCCAGGAAGGAGAGAGTTCAGAGGTATGGCGATTATCGAAGGTGCTCCGATCCCGGATTCGTTATAGCCGTTTCAAAGGGTTCACCGAGTGTAGTCAAACCGTATAATATTACCTTTCTGGGATAAATGGTTTGGCTGAAAATCGACGATGAAGTTCGAAAATGATGTCTTGCAAGATATTCATCGGCGATTTCCAGGCGGACCAAATATCGTAGAAAGCTGATATTTGGCAAAATTACTTATTTTACTCACTTTTAACAGAAAATACATCCGAAACGGGGTATTTCGAAAAAATTTTTCCGGGAAAATCGAAAGATCCAAATACCTAAAGTTACGAAAATTTTGAAAAAGTCGTCTGAAACACACGCCCCTATCCATCTTATACCCGCGCCATTACGTGAAAGTCGAAAAACCCGAAGAAAAAGCGACCTCGAGAAATCCAGCAGAATGCCCATGTAGGCCTATGTATACACAAGCCCGAAAGGGGAGAGTTCGGGGATATCGCGATTTTCGAAGTTGCTCCGATCCCGAATGTGTTAT
>JAPYZK010004657.1:0-12180 GCA_030522785.1 Platygaster equestris
ACGAAATCACATATTTCTCGCGGGCGTTGAATAAAGTATATTCTTTACCACATGTGTATGTTTCGAGCGTCATTTTGATACCTGGAGGAGAGGTTCTGAGGTTTCGTTTTTCGATCCATGAGGGAGAAAATACCTACTTTTAATTCGTACACGCCAACAAAGTATGGTTTTTCGCCCTAGGGATTTTTCATCCTACGGCGCAAACATCGCTTGGAAAATGGAATTTTAGAACCGCTCCGCAGGTATTAAAATACGCGAAAAACGTACACATGTGGTAAAAAAGAACTTTTTTCACTGACAAGTTTATTAAAATGTAGCTATTTTTTTCTCACGACAAAACCCACTCGTACTAAAGTTGCTAAATTGAAAGGATTGTTCAATGGAAATATCTTTTGGGCAATTTTATTTTATACACCTCAGGGCAATAAACGGTACTTTATTGGCCTGCTCGGGCCCGAAAAACATTTGTATTGCCTTCGGTATATAAAGTATCGTATGTTCCAAAGGGCAAAAAGTTTTTTTGGACGAATGCGAGCTTATATTCCGAGGCGAAGCCGAGGCGAAGCCGAGGAATATAATCGTATGAGTCCAAAACAACTTTTTGCCCTTTGGAACATAATATACTATTATGGGATTGTAACACATAACCTCATTTATACTAACATTATAGGATGTGACATGAAACAATAAGGAGCCGTCTATGAATAACGTGACTCGTGACGATACTTGTGTTTTTTCTCTCATTTTACATTATTTTTGCATCTCTCTTCCACAACGTGATGTAATTGATGAACGGCCCATAGCTAACATTGATACTTACACATTTATAGAATTTGAATCTCACTTAAAACGAGACATTCTTCAATCAATTATTAAGAAAACCTCCAACGTTGTAAGATTGTAATTTGTGAAGAACTCGATTTCAGGTTTTTTTTCTTACTTACGTGATGCTGTTGACAGCTAAATTATTAGACACTTGAAGAGAATTGTGTGCTTCAATTAAAGCGCCAGAAAACCGGGGAAAATGAGGTGATTCGTATACACGCGATGTTTGAGGTCAAGAAGAAGTACGTTTTTCTACGAATCTAGCAAGGTTTGACATGTTACTTTTAACAGAAAGCATTGGATGAATCTGAGAGAATCAGAAATTATTTCTATTCCTAAATATCATATAAAATATATGGATGAAAATCTGTATATGTTACTTGATTTTTTACAATTATATTGACTGCGTATTTCGTGAAAACTCGAGTAGGTACAAGCACTGTCCGTTAAATAAAAAAAATTGATCATAACATTCCAAACGATCAACTGGAATAATAATGGTGAAATCACATATGCCAGTTTAGTAGCGTTGAGTAACGTTTATTTTGACCCACATGCAGGGTGATGACAATGCCCCACGTGACATTTTTCTACAAAATTAAAATATGATTGGAATCTTTTTCAGAAATATTTATGGGGCATTACTACAGTGGACTTTCGTTTATGTTGTCTGGTTCGAAACGTAAACATTCGTTTATGTTGACTCCTAGTCTTTATCTTCCGAATAGTCAGATTAGAGGTCTGAAGCACAGAAATTATTTTATTGATTCCCGCAAATTGAAGCGTTCTCTCGTTTGCCAAGTTTATCGTTGTAGGGGGCGAGAAGAAGTCATGAGTCAACATAAACGAGAGGGTATTATCAGCATAAACGAGAGTCATCATAAACTAAAGTCCACTGTAAAATATTGTGTATTCAGGCCCGTGCGCACGGGGGGCGGGGTAAACACCCCCCCCCCCCTCATTGAGGATCTTTTTAAATGTATTTTTGTCCTAACCTGACCCGGAATGAGGTATATAACATAAGTGAAACCCCCCTTTCCCTTGGATGATTTCTGCGCACAGGCCTGCGTGTATTTGTAGGGATTTTACAATATTTTCGCGTCCGCCCAACCGACTTTCACAATCACGCGACTCTTTCACTAAATCAAACTCGGAACACCACTTTAACTAACTTTAATCATTCATTACGACTTGTAACACGCTTGTAATGCGACTCGATCCGAACTCCTGTCAATCTCGCGACAAAAGACTATCGACCTTCAAATGTCCTTAACTTCTTTTTTTTCCTATCTTCCCATTATCGATTTTCACTGCTCTTCCGAACGCAACAATACATGGAGGAAATGAAATTATAAGGTTATGTTAGGTTATGACAGCTTGAGTTTAAATGACCCCTCCATCCCTTGCCGAGATTCTGGAACCGCAACTGATAACAACTGATATCAAAAGCGTACTTACAACCCCTGCCTTTTGCTTGCAGCGACAGAGACTAAAAATTTCATGTGGAATGACAACCCCTCTCTATTCCTGCGCATTCGACATCACCAGCGAGTCTACGATAGAGCAACAGCGGGCAATGAGATGTTAAAAATCTGTCTTCAGACTCTGTCTATTCCATCACTGCCATTGCTAATTTGGAAGGTAGATGGGTTGACAATGGTATAGTACGAATTCCTTATCTTATTCGAATTTAATTCCAACGCGGTTCTATTTATGAAAGATTGGAAGGTGAACAAATTATTCATCAGTAACAATATATATGCATTATTTATTCAATTCTTCGATCAAGTATTTGTAATAGAATGAATGGTTTACTTTGGCACTGCATCAGTTAACTCTCAGACATTAAATAAAATCCTCCAGGCAAAAACTATACAAACAACACCTCCAGGTGAATCGACAACGTCTATAGAAGAGTGGGACTGCGAAAGGTACTGAGTACCGGAAAAACAAGGCTTAAAACTTTGTAGGCTTCAATGAAAAAAATAATTTACGGTTGGTACTCAGCGCTATCATAATTTCCACTCTTCGATCATTCCTGCAACTGTCCGATGCATTTTACAAATACACGTAACATCTGCTCCTTTCACTTCTTCGATATTATTCATATGTAAAAAAAGTCCGTACAAATGTAAAACGCAGGAAAATACGATTCCTTCTGTTACGTACCAAAATATCTATTCGAATGCGTGGCTTCGCACAATTGCTACTTAACTTATATTGTGTTTGTACTGATAATAGACAATATCCAAAAGTACTATTTTCAAGTTAAGGGCAGTGTCCGAATAGCACTTCAATTATCATTTTGGAAATCTGAAAAAATGTAAAAACTTACACCCGAAGTTAATAATATACACACTCGAATATACGTATACCTCCATAGAATTCGTGCAAATTTCCCGCGAACTCACTTGCATGCAAACATTTGCACGAAGTTTGCACGAATTTTAATCATGGATACGTCCGCATATTTGCGCAAACGTTTGTGCAAACGATTCACACGTGAGTTTGTGCGAAGCTTGCACAAAATTCGCACGAAAATCCGGTCGTATCTTTGATGCGAACGTTTTCTATCAAGGTGATTAATTATATCGCACCCGCAAAGAAAAATTTTCACGTAGGATCAGGCGTAAAAACCCACGCAGAACCAGTTGTAACGCACATTACGTCAAACTGTTAGAAGCGATTACGAATGAAAATGTAATTTTTCAATTGACATGTTAAACTAATATAAAAAAATCATAACGTAATGGAAAAATTCGGGAAATCAACGATTTTATCATTATCTTTTGGTAGATAGAAACGAATTGTGTTGTTATCATTCATAAAAGAAGTCACAAAATCAATCAAATCCACACAAAATGCCGAATTCACATTTCTACAGACGGTTTCTACGTTGGATTCTACATACATTTATACATACATGCACTTACGTGGGAACTTCTGCTTTGATTTACTACAATTTCCTACGTGCAATTCTTCTCTGTGTCCACTTTGCATGATGATGACATGACTTGATAACATAAAATGACGATATAGAGACTAGCAAAAGAGCGATGAAAGGAGTTTCGCTGTATACGTCGATCGTTATTAACTTAATCTCTTTTTCAGGGTTCGTTTTACATCACTGAACAATGTTAAAGATGATAGGGAACTGGTTCGGTCTTAAAGGTTCCGCTGATCTGATATTCCCGATTCTGTATAATAATATAAACATTCTCTGTCGGAGTACAAAAAATAGCTACAATAATTCAATAACACGATAGATTCAGATTTCATAAAAGAACCACTCTCATACATCGACACTCAAAAATATGAGAATCGTGTATGAACAATTTTTCCGTAAGTTGCTGTGTTTAAAGAGAAATGTAATAAGCGGGAAAGCACTACTCCCCGCATAATGCTCTCCCATTGTGACTACTTGATAGATTCGGCAGTGATCAACCTCTATCACTCATATCACGATAGCGCTCCATAGTGATTTAGTAAAGATTTAGTAGGTGTCTCTCATGCAAACTTGGCAGCGACTTATTCTCGACCTCAAATTGCCAGCTTTGAGTGTCTGTTGTTCAGGTTTTTTGAATTGCACAGCGTCTTCGATTGTCGCCATCCAGAAGCTAAACTCGTTTGCGTAGTAATGGCAGTGCCCTTTAGCTCCGTTGCATTCAATGAAAGGCGTCGCGCGAAAATCTTCGAGACACGAGCCCGGACTAGATAATGATTGGCCGCCACCTTGCGACCCCGCACCCGTGTGCTAGAACATAGTTTATTGTTGCAGTCGTACAGGTGAGGACTCGACAGGACGAAAAACTACCGAGCATATAGTATGTGACCCGCTCTGAGAAAAGGGACCTTAGGTCCAAAACATGATTTTCGAGATTATGATCACTTTCAATAGAGTGGTGAATGGTCTTTCGAGAGTCCAGAAGAAATTTTTTCATCTTGAAAATTGACAGCGCTATGAATTTTCAAAGTCGAGAATTAACAATAATTTTTCCTAACGCCGTGGAGAAAATGCGATTTTCTCAAAACTTCAAAAATCGTATTTTCTCTACGTTGTTGAAAAAAATATAGTCCTCAACTTGTGCAGAAGGGCTTTTCTTACGAATGTGAAACTCACCTCCGGCTCGTCTTGCAAACTTCACATTCGTAAAAAAAGCTCCTTCTGCACTCGTTGAGAAAAATACTTTTTTTAGGGGTGGAGGTGGCAAAAAGCAGTAGTTGCCCCTACCCCAACCAAAATTTTGGGGAAGCAGCTGCCCCCCTGTTCCGGCACCACTAGAAAGAAGCAATGCGAGTAGGGAAAAAGTACACCAGAATTTTCGAAATTGACTTATCGGATAACTGAGAAATACGAGAAATGATTAATTTCTTACCATGATGAAGCTGTAACCTATCCATAGCCCTGACCAGCCCCTCGGACATTCGGGAATATTGAGGGCCTGACTATGTATGGCAATAACGTTTGAAGGAACTTCGCACACGACGCACCTAAATCAAACATACAAAATAAGTCCAAATAAGTTCTTCTAGTCCTGCTATAGAAAAGGAACATTGAACCATGATTGTCATTACTCTGTATGAAAGCAGACTTCCAATCAAATCACGAATAAAAAGACTTTGTCATTCCATTTGTATTCGAATGTGCCGTGTCATCCCGTGAAAAAATAGCATGCATGCAACATGCATGTCACATGTATGAAACATGCATGCATGCCAGTGAATTTTGCACATGCATAAATTATTTGTTTTACACTTAAATATCGTCAATTTCAGCGATACAACAATGTATTCTTCAATGGTGTTAATGCAATTTTATAATTAAAAAAAAAAAAAAAAAAAAAAAAAAAATCGCCACCCTCCGGGGTTAAACTTGGTGTCTTCTGAATGATAGCCTGAGTCTTATTGTTGCTGGCCAAACACCAATTTAGATATCGTAGTGTAGACAAGCTACATGTCCAGGATGATAATAGAATATTACTTTAGATGTAAGTACTAGGCAACCCGAGTTCGATCCTGGAGGGTGGCGATTTTTTTGTTCAATTTTTTATTTTTATTGAAATCATATAATGGCATCAATACTATTGGAGAGTACATTATTTTATTGCTCCAGTTGACAATATTCAAGTGTGAAACAAATTATTTATGCATGTGCAAAATTCACTGGCATGCATATTGCATGCATGCTATTTTTCCACGGGATATGCCAAGTAAGCCAAGCTTGGCTAAAAAAAGAAACACGCCATGTTTAGTTACTGTTGTGTAGAAAAAAGACTTTTTCGCAAAACACTCAGCAAAACGGAACATTTCATACTCAGAGACCGTCCGCAAAGTAGCCTTTTGGTGTACAGCGAACTCTGGTTATTTTTCCGAACTACTTTTCCTGCCTAGTCAGCAAAGTACTTGTTTTGCTGACTAGGCGAGAGAAGTGTTTCGACAGCTCTGAGCAGGCGTGCTCATGTGTGCGTATCTTTCCACCCGCTGGGAGCTCCTCTCCCGCCAGCGTGCCTATGTGTGCGAGTCTACTACACTACTACAGTCTACTACACTTTTTCGCCACTCGGCTCCGCTTCGTGCCGAAAATCACACCCGTACAAGCCTCTTACTGAAAATTCTGCCTGTATGACAAAAGCCTACTTTGCTGCCTTGATGCACAAACTACTATGGCTGTATTCACATGACAAAGCATTTGAAAGTTAAAATCACCTGGAAATATACTCTTCGATCGCAGATTCTTCAACCGGCATCATGGGGATCGGACTGTTCGTCGACAGCCAATACGATCGGTCGTTTCTGCTCGCATAATGACATACGTTGTTGACGTCACAGAACAAGAAAGGCATCGTCGAGAATTTCCTCACGCAAGATCCAGCGTAACCTGTTATTGTATAACAATTGAACACCAAGCATCAGTGCCATATTCTTTCGTGAAAGATTTTAGGAGCTTTTCAGGATGAGTGGCGGAATAATTGTTCTCATTTCATTGTTTCATACGGGCGAAGAATAATTGTAGCACGTGTTTCTTGCAGACATAAAAAATCTGCGAACCAATGTTTAAATGAGCTAGGGGGCGACCCCGACGATGGGAAACAATGCCGCGACAGCTGTTGAATTTGTAGTACTCGCAAGGTTGTGAAGTGGACTGTGACGATCGAGGGGTTCTCTGCAGGGGAGGCCCTAAGGTAGGCGCTGCTTTTAATGCTAACACGATTATATAAAAAATGTACGTGGATTCTGGTGAAAAACAAAGTTTTTTCCTCATCAAGGTCTTTCAAAAAGTGGTTATTCGAAGAGTCGGTGGTCACACGTAGAGTGTGATATGAGACAAACATGTCCCTAGTAGACATGTCTATATAAACATTTTACATAACCTCAATGTTAACTGTAAACATAGACAGTTCACGTAAACTGATTACAAGAAGTTTAAATTAAAAACCGTTTCTTCTCATGTTTTATAAACAATATATGTATAATTTTATTGTAACTATAAATTTTGGACTTGCCTAGATCCTGTGAATGTGCTCTTTCGTCACCATCAGTGTACAACAAACTGTATCCGTCCCACAGCTTGATGTGACCCTTTTCACATGTTGGCACTTGATTACTTTGACTGTGCCTCACCAGCAATATGCCCGTGAGGTAATCAGATGTCGTTTCGCAAGGTGCCCCTTGGTCTCCCTTTGGTCCCATTAGACCAGGTGGACCCTGTATTCCGTCCTGGAGCATAAAAATGATGGAGTTACTTCCTACAATTTAGAATCATTTTTTAGAAATTAGAAACACTTCTGAAATTTGAGTATCTATCAAAGACTGTACAAAAGTATGTGTAGAACCAATTTATGGAAGTTTTTCCTTGGTCTATTATTGTCATATTCTCTTATATCGAAAAACTATAGAGTATTATGCATGGAGGGATGTAAGTGCGTCTCTATTTGCGTACGTTAGACACGCAAATACCGCAGGGGATCACTTCCAACATAAGTGCGAGATGCATATGCCATTTTATTCGGCTATTATGGAAACACGAAATCTTGGGCGCTGTTCCCCTTTATCCCCTAGAATTTAATCAGCAGAATTACTGTATTCTTAATTTTACTGAAAAATTTGTAAATTTAAGTTAATATTCAAAAGACTCGGAATGTATCCGATTCAGAAAAGAAGCTATACAAGTGAATATGATAGCTGATGTCATGACATGAGTTGATTCGCATCCCATACCAAAAACTTCGGCCAATGGCGGACGCTAGAGAGTTATAAAATTTACCAGTCCTGGGAAACCATGTGGTCCTGGAAGGCCTTTCTCGCTTGGAGAGCCTGGTGGACCGACTGGGCCTGTGATTGGAAATGAATGATCCGTCAATTACTATTTCTTTCATATATTATTATATGAGAAGCATTGTTTAAGAACTGCGATCTACAAGATGAATGCACCTAACATTTATTGAACTAGACATGATGCCCGGCTACGCGCGCCTGCATTTTATGATTCTAATTCCTTTGAATAATTTCTATACATGCTATTACAAATATCGATTGGTGATTCATACGTTATACCTGGATTTCTGACAACTGCTATCGATTTCTATCCATTCCAATGAATTTCCATCGATTTTCATAAATTCCCACTGATTTCTATACATTCCTATAGATCCCTATGAATTCCCATCAATTACTATTGATTTCCATTTATTTGTACCAATTTCTGCTATCGATTCCCGATTTCTATGGATTTCTACCGATTACCATTTATTTTGATGTATTTCCATCAATTTTCATGAGATTCCATAAAATTTAATCGATTCCAATCGAATCCCATCAATTTTCAAGAATGTATATGAATTCCCATCCATCATGCACTATTAATATCCATCGTTTCCTATGAATTCATATGAATTCCTGTCAATCACTATTTATTTCCATTCATCCTCGTCGATTTCTTTCAGTTCCCATAAATTTTAGACGATTCCCATAAATTCCTATCAACAACTATCAATTTGACCATCCATTCCCATTATTTTCTATTCATTCCCACTTATTCTTATAAATTACTATCGATTTCCATGAATTCTCGTTGTTTATAATATACTGTTTTTTCCATTCATGCCTGTCAATTTTTATCGATTTCTAACAATTCCAATTTATTTCCATGAATTCCTATGAATTCTAATCAATGTCGATTTCTATGAATTCGTTTAAATATAAATTCTTATTGATTCATGTTCATTCTTATTAATTTTTGTGAATTTTTATTAATTCCTTATTAATTCTTATTAATTTTAATCGATTGCTATGAATTCCCATAAATTACTATTGATTTTCATTTATTCTCCTCGATTATTATATTCTCATCGATTCTCGCCGATTTCCACGAGTCCCCATGAATATTCATATCAATTTCTATTGATTTCCATTGATTTCTATCAGTTTTCATCAATTTCCATCGATTCTTATTAATCACAATCGATTCCAATTCATTTCCATCAATTTTCATGGATTCCTATAAATTCCTGTCAATTATTGCTATTGATTTCCAATCTTTCCCATAATTTCTCAATCAATTATCATCAATTTCCATCAATTCCTATGAATTTCAACGAATTATCATCAATTACTATATCGATTTTTCTTTATTTTTATAGATTCATAACAAACCATCGATTCCCATGAATTATTATCAATTACTATGGGTATTCCTATCCATTTCCATCAATTTTTATCAATTTCCATGAATCGTCATGAATTCTGACATATTACTTTTTATTTCCATCAATGTCTATCAATTTGCATTAATGAAAATCAATTCTGGAATCGAAAATGATGATTTTAACACTTATTATTATCAACAACAATGATCTCGGCAATGATTCTCAATGATCAAAATTCGAAACTCGCGCGCAAATCATATACCGTTAGAGTATTGAAGTAAGCGTATTACATTAGGTTATCGATTACCATTCGATACAGGCAGGCTTCAGATGTTTCATCACTTTTTTCTCTAGGGACATTTAATGCAGAGAAATTCTATTGAATAACGACATTATTCCCAAAATCAGTGATACAATCAGAGACAAATTTTGGTGGTTTTCTTGTACATGAAATGAGTCACACAAAAAACTCATTTTGTTATTAAAAGGTGCTTGAAAAAACTATATCTCAAGAATCAGTTCCTACAATAGTAAAATCCTATTAGTGACTTGGCGTTAGACGATTAACGCATTAATATGCGCGTCAAAACGGCGATATACGCACCCAAATATGCATTAAAAATGCAAAAGGACTATTGGCTTAATACTTATTGGTGTAAAGAAAGAAACAGAAAGAAACAGAAAGAAACATGACCATTAATTTTAACATAACATTGACTGAATTAGTATTTTTCATATAATCTTGTAAATTCCGCTACTGCATTGCATCCTTGTCCTAGAATGCGGATTTTTGAGAATAATAATAACCTCGTAAGGTTGTTGATATATTGGGAAATATATTTCTAAAAAACGCAGTTCACTATTTTTAATTTTACGTTTTTTTACCTGGGAATCCACGATCTCCTTTAGGACCAGCTGGTGGTTGCAAACAATCTTCTCCTTTCTCTCCTTTTAAACCAGGTTCACCGGGATAACCTGTCAATCCTGGCTTTCCTGGATAACCATGATCTCCCTTATCTCCTTTATGTCCATCCAGACCTCTCGAGCCATCCCAACCTCTGTCACCTTTTTCTCCCGGGATTCCGTCAAATCCTCTTGGTCCTGAATAGTTATACGAAGAATGTGATAGTCGAGATTGTGAAACAACGTTCGTCACATCAGGATAACTTTTTCTTGCAGATATTATAAATAATCAACGATAACCGAATGTTTTAATGGCAAACATTGCATGGTGTCAAGAGAAAAAAATGATCGGGGATTGTTGCTCAACTTTTTAAAATGGAATTTTGCGAAAAAATCACCTACCTCTTTGCTTATTTGTCTGAAATTCTCGATAAAATCAGGCAACTACTTTTTCCATCCAACGCTGGTTTTACTGGGTTATAATCGGATAAGCTCGGACATTCTTTATGTATACTTTTAGTTTTCATACAACAAGAGGCTGGAAAAAAGGAAATCAGCGCTTTATATACTGTAAACTCACGTACCGGTTAATCCTTGTTCTCCCTTTTGCCCCGGGGAACCGAAAACTCCAGGAGGACCTGTATCACCTTTGGGACCTCTTTCACCGGTTAATCCAGGTATTCCATCATTTCCTGATAATCCCGACAAGCCTGGTGGGCCGGGTATCCCTACCATTCCTTGGTCACCTAAATATCAGATCAAATAGAAGACAAGTGATTTGTTTGCATCGAATGTTTTCGCTATCAAACGTGTAAGATCACATGTTTAATCTTAATGATCGGTATGTATAACGTGCAATGTAGTAATCGATGATGCCTGAGTAAGCAATGCTTTTTAATATGAATCATTTCCACGCGCTAGAATGAGTGTTAAAGAAAAATGGTCGAAGTCACAATCGAAAAAATTATTCTATTTGTCCCCAACGTCACTTATTTTTCCGCAACGTCACACGCCTATTCCTTTTCGCACAGCGCTCGTAAAAGAGCTGCTTGCGTGCGCTTCTTCAGGCAGCGAAACGCCACTCCACGGCAAATTTCGTTAAAAGTACATTATCTTCGAATCGAAAGAATTGCAATTTTCACCAATTGTATCGGTGAGATGATGAATCGCCGTAAAATAAGTGAAATTGAGTGTAAAATCAGTAAAATCGAATGTGCAACAAGTAGAAATGAATATACTGAAAAGTTATCATAAACATACACATAGATCACACAATTTATTTCACTGAATATACTAGACATCAACAGGTTTCATATATTTCTTCAGTAACAAACTTATAAAAAGTTTTTATTAACTGGTAAGAAATACACTTTTCTGAGTTGGGTAAAAGAAATCGGTATTCATTTTTGAATAACGTAAGAGAAAATTATGATGGTTCAAAATAGTATGCCCCATCATAGGCATTTGAGGCATATTGTAAATTGTAAATTTGTAAACCGAATTTGAACTTCACATGCACGAATCTACGCGCTTATAACCTACCTGTATAAAATTAGTGAGCTGAAAATCTACTTATAAAAAAAAGTAAGCAAGAAACTCTCCTCAATGAAAACTCAATGAACCCATCGCGGAGCTGGGAGTACGTAAGCGGCATGTATCGAGCACATAATATTACATACCCTTACATCCTCCTTAGGGGCTGTCCATGAATTACGTAAGGGAATTTTTCCGAAATTTGGACACCCCACTTCCCCTTGTAAGGGTTCCGTCAAATTTTCTTATATCGTCCTCGCCCCGCACCCCCCCC
>JAPYZK010004658.1:0-10158 GCA_030522785.1 Platygaster equestris
TCTAACAATAATGACAATTGGAGAAATTAGAAAAATTTAATACGTAACTGTTTCAAAAATCAAAGTTCTTTTACGAGATTCAAAGTGATCATTTTATAGATGTGAATTGTAATTCGTGTATGGTGTCATTCATATTATTTCAATACTCTATTAATTCAAAAAATATAATGATTACACAAAACTTTTTTTCAATTTCCTCACTTTTAATCAGATTCGGAAATTTTATGAAACATAATAAAAATTGCAGTAATACACATAATTCAACTCGCAACATTACGAAAAAAAAAAAAAAAAATTCCTTCGAGCCGGATTTGAACCAGCGACCTATGGATGTCTATTACTTTCACCAACTACAGTCCACCGCTCTACCAACTGAGCTATCGAAGGCTTATGCGGAGGGGGAAAAAACAAAAGTGGTACAGTGATACTTCTACTTTCGAGCTGGCCGACAGGCCCCCTTAAGGGGCAAGCTCTCCCTACCACTCCACCGCCCCACCACTGCTCGCCCGCATCGTCTGCTGATAACCCAATCATTATACGAAAAACACGCGATCTCAAAACTTAATCAGCGGCAGACATTTTGTGATGCAGTTTTGTTCCCCCTCCTAAAAAACGCTAAAAGTGCGAAATTACTACAAATCACCCCCAGGCGTTGCCCGCCATCTTGGATTTAAGGGGTTGATCGATTTTTCCTCATTATCTCCGTCGTTTTCAACTTTAGAGCAAAAACACTTGAATTCAAACTTGTTGGGAATTCAATTATCTACATTTTATGTCCTTATAACATTTTCGATATCTGATTGTTTATGCCAAATATTACGTAAAATAGGCCCTAGTGAGGGGTGAAAATGCACTTTATACACATTTTAACCATTTCCTCCAAAAAAATGTCCATATTTAAACGTGAATCTTGTTTCTTGCGTAATTTACAACAAATTTTGTGCTTCATCATGCAATTAACCCTTTTTGTCCGGGAACGCACCAAAGTTCGATGTTTCTCGAAAAACTTTCGCAGCTTAAAATCGGATTACAATTATCAGTATTACATACACTAGTTGCGGAATAAACCCTTATTCGCCTCGTCCGAAAATTATTCCAAATTAATTCCTGGTTACTAGAAAGAGCTCCCAGTGTGACGGATCATCACATGACGGTAATGTGACGGTCACGTGACGGGATTCAACGATCGAAATATGTCCTTAAAGGGCGAAATAATCCGGGATTCGGGAATGACAGCGACAGCATGCGCACTTACCTGCGCCACTTCGCTCGGGATTGTCTAACTTGACGTCTGACAGTTGTAATCTTCGGGATGACTTTCACCCCGAGATTTTGGGCGCCGGGGAATACCGCGAGTAATCGAGTCCGTCCGGGCTCGCACGCGGACTTTTTATTTAAAAACGAAGATGTAAATTTTTAGACCTTCGTAATTTAAAGACAACTTAGAAACTGCAAGTTGGAATTGATTAGTGGTTTTGTGTTGAAAAAATGGGAGTTTTGAACTTGATGGTCGTTAGTTTGGATTTGAAGTTGAAAATTAAAAGTTCGAAGTTTACTGCAGTTGAAGATACCAATATATGCAGTTTAAAAAGTTGCAAAAAGCTCAATTACAGTAATTCCACACAATTTTTTTTTCATATAAGTTAAAAAAAATTGGTCGTTTTATACAGTTAAAAAAAATAAAGAACACTAGTAAAGAACGTCAAATATAAGACAGCACCATTAAAATAGTACATCTGTCACCCCTCATTCCATATTTTCCAACACGTAATTCAAAATCAAAAACCAGTACCCAACATAACAAAATTTGCTTATCATTTCCGACCGGAAGGAAAATCGACAAAGCACACGCGGTTCACCCTGGTAAGACGGTACAAATGCTATAATGCATAGCGACTCCGACAATGGCTCGCGCTCAAATAGCTCAAAAGTATCTCGCGGCGCGCGTCAGTTGACACATTCAGCGCAACGTTTCATCCGCAAACAATGTAACGCCGAGAATCGCGCTACGGATTTATCTCTTCAGAAGTTACTCATTCTTCTGCAGGGCCCGCCTCCCTGTCCCTTTCGATTTTCGCGTCACTCAACGAAGCCAACTTTTGAATCGCGAGACTCGCGATCACAAAGCTCGCGCGGCTACAATGCGCGACGTTGTTTTCACGAGTGATCGACGCCGGACAATGCGGCGGGAATAATCGCATTGCGAGCGAATGTCCCTGGGAAACTTTGGTTTTTTATGTTATTGTTGTTGCTTTGGTTGGATGTTTATGCAATTTTTTTTTCATTTACATTATTTTTGTTTCGACTCAGGGACTTAGGCTCTCGAGAACTTAATTTTTAAGAGATTAATTGGACACGCAAGCTTATAAATTATTCTTGTATTCAACGTGACGTTACTGTGACATCACAGGTGTCGCGACAGTGATGTCATACTGACATCCCTTGACAAATTTGTAAAATGAATGGAAAAATTTAAAATTATAGTTTACATGCATTTCTCATAATTATTTTTCGAACTTGGATTCTTGAATTATTACGAGAAATGCATGTAAGCTATAATTTTGGATTTTTTTATTGATTTTTGACATTTTTAAATGTGATGTCACTGTAAAGTCATAGGTGCCGTCACAGCGATATCACACTGACGTAACGTTGCAACATTTTCAAAGTTAATGAAAAAATTCGGAATTATGGTTTACATGCATTTCTCGTCATTACTTTTCGAACTTGGATTCTCAAATTATTACGATAAATACGTGTAAACCATAATGTTGAATTTTTTTATATATTTTTGAAATTTTTTAATTTGACGTCACTGCGAGGTCACAGGTGCTATTACGGCGATGTCACAATGGCATCAGGTTAAAAATTTTTCCAAAAATCAATGAAAACATTCAAAATTATAGTCGACATGCATTTTTCGTAATTATTTTTAGGAATTAGATTCTTCAATTATTACAATAAACGCATGTAGACCATAATTGTAAGATTCTTTTTCCAATTTTTGAAATATTTAACTCGACGTCACTGTGGTGTTACAAAAAGTGGTCGTTCTTCCTGCAAGGAATCACCACAACACATCACATACTCAATCCCAACAGTTCTCGCGTTTTGTGTACCACCTTAGTGCACATTAAAATATAGCAAGAAAATAAACATCAAATGTTCAAAATTTCGTTAACATCCAAATTTTTCAAACCAGTGGAAACGATGGTAATGGAAAATATCAATATTCATTAGATGTAACGCTGATTAAAAGTCCATACGGAGCTCGGGCGAAAAATAAATGTTTCCTCCGTTCGTTTGACATACCAATTGCGCAACTGTCAACAAATCTCGCAGCGAAACGACCGACCGAATAAACGCGGTTGATGGAAATGAACGTTTCCATAGCAGGGCAACCAATGTTCGGAGCTCTCTTCATATTTACGATCCCGTGATCAACGAGCTCCGTTTTACGTTTGATCTCTAATAATTCTACAGATTCAGTCGAATCCAAAAAAAATTATTCGGAAAACCACTTCCAAACTTTGAAAAAACGCATAGAAAAATATGAAAATCATTTTCGCCTATAAGAAACCTCACTTTGTTTATGATTCTTCACTGTTCAAAATTTAACAACCGAAATCACATCAGTCGATACAACTTGTTACGGCTCCGGCCAAGATACCAGTTTTTTGTTCAATTTTTGATAATAAAAGCCATAAAATAAGTAGTTTTTGTAAAAAACCAACGGATGACGCCAAACGTTTTTTTGTTTTTCATCAAAAATTTCGAAGTACAATAAAAATAGAAGGATTTGGTATTTGCGAGTAACCTCTAAATTAACCTCTGAAGTCGATCCACGTGTTTTCTGACTCCGCGCGGGCATTCGTGGCGGATATTCTTTTAATAATTAATTAAACTGGAGTGATGGATATCTGACGGGGCTGCACAGACGTCTGCGAGGGGAAATTCTCGGCGGTTTGTTGCAAAAGTTAGGGGTGGAAAAGAGGGAACGAGGAAGAGCGGATGCTGCGAGACGATCAATACCCCACGTGGAGATAGCACGTCACGTCTAGCCTGCTGCCGCTTTCGGACATTCTTCATGTCTCCTTCATCCTTCCTTATTTTCTCAATTTTATTCTGTTTTAGGGTGTTTTTAGGTTAAGTGTCATTCTCGAGGTCATTCACGAAGTGGAAAGGATTTATTCGGAGAATCGCTGAACAGAGTTTGAGAGTTTTGAAAATTGCTGTTCGTTGGGAAGAATATTATACATATTGCGCGACTAGTGGGAGAAAGAGAAGATTCCATGGGTGTGAAATTGCCGCACGAGCGTTGTGAGTGCGGCAAAACGCGAGTGGGACATTAATTAACCTTCGAACTGACCTCAAAACTTTACAAGGCCACTTTGCGATTTGTTACTTCACGTTTATCTATCAATTTCATGTATCTATCAATTCCCCTATTTCCACTATTGAACACTTATTAAAAAACTCATTGATTCCCATTAATCACAATATTATTTCTCCTAATTGTCCATCTTCAATGACTGACCAACTATCTTTATAATTCACCCCCTCAATTCCATTTTGACGACCCTAAAAATCTGCCCCTAAGTGGGTCGATGAAAATCCGTCGCGCTTCGTGAATGTCATTCATTAATATCAATCAACATCGTAATTGCTCGGCGAGGTTCGTAATGACGCGTTTTTGTGCCCGTAATTTTTCTTGCACTTTTGAATCCGCGACGGGGATTAATTCACTCGTTTAAGGGAAATATTGCCTGCATCAATGGTACCATGAGTTGAGCTAACTACGGCGCATTTATTTCGCAAGGCGGAAAAAACGCTTTTCTAGGCCATAATTGACGCACTCGAAAGCCAATTCGCGTAGTTTCGAAAGCCGGCTACTCGAAAACAATTATTGGAAAAATCGCTGTACTCGCGAATGACCTGGTTTTCGCGATTTGTTAAGCAAACTGGGGAAAGTAAGAAAGTTTTCAATAAATTCGGAATTCTCAAATTTCAATATTCTTGCGAATTTGCCAAAACTTCACGAACGGAAAAATTCAAAAATATCAGAATACCTGAAGTTTGGAAATTTCAAAATCTTGAAAATCGCGAAAGTCGACAACTTTGGATCGTCAAAATTGTTTAACACCTTGTAGTTTTTGAAGAATTAGAATTTCTCAAACATTACGATATTTTGAAACTTCGATATTTTTGCAAAATCGCCAAAACTCCACAAACACAAAACTTTGGAAATTTCGAAACATCCGAAGTTAAGAACTTCCAAACCTTTGAAAATCGCGGAACTTGCTAACTTTTGAACTCCACAATTGTTTGAAACCATTTTCAAAACCAACATTCAAACCAATATTCAAAACTTCTAAGAATTCCCAAAATTTCAAAATGTTGGAACTTCACAATTCTCTAAAATCCCAGAATTTCCTGATTTACAAAGCTTCAACGTTTCTAAACTACGCAAATTCAACTGCACAACTGACAAAACTTAAAAAATTTCAACGCTTGAAAACAATGGAAAAAAATGAATTCATTCGTCGAAACTTCAATATCCCAAAATTCTGAAAATTCTGGAAATTACATGCTTTGAAACTTCAAAAATTGTAAATCTTCGCAAGTTTGTAACACCGAAATTGATCCAAACTACACGATTCTTGTAGGTACTTAAAATTACAAAATTTACGAAACTTCCAAAACTTCATAATTAAACAACATTCCAGAACTATCAAAATCTGCGTAGCTTCAAGACTTCCAAAACTCACAAAATTTTCCACAACTTAAAAACTTCCAAGCTTGCGGAATGTCTAAAACCCCAAAAATTGCAAATCTTCTCAAATTTAGAACTTCGCAATTCTTCCAAACTTGAAAATTTTTGCTCATTCTCAAAATTCCAAAATTCTCGAAACTTCCGGAACATCAGAACTTCATAAATTTCCAAAATTCCAGAACTATATCAGTTTCTATAGCTTAAAAAGTTCCAAAGCTCCGGCCAAAAAAGTTCCCAAACATCAAAACTCAAAAATTGCAAAATTCATCCTCATTCGTCTAAAATCAAAAATCCCAAAAATTTAATACTCAAAAATAAGCTTCAGACAGAAAAAAATGATCGACTTTTCCGATTACATCAGAAAAATTGGTTATTTTCAAAGATTCTCCAGCCTATTGAGAAATGATGATCCATAATCAATAAATGATGATTTATAATCATCAAATTAGAATAATAATCACTCATTTCATCATAATTCGACCTTCATTTACCCAACCACTTCGAAAATCAAATGATCAAATTATATCTAAACGATCGAACGATGATTATATTCAAACCACTGACGAACAATAAAGAAAAAAATCCTAGCAAAGGCTATAGATCAAATTGGTCAACGCTGGTCAAAATTAATTTGCGGCGCACATTCGTGTTGTGCAAACGCCTCGTTTCGCGTCTGTTTGCGTCTCGCCAAAATGCGCGCGCGTGCACGCGGAAATTCGTAATCGTCCAGGACTCGGCGCTTTGATTGTTTCGAATCAACAGCTCTTGATAGGATCACTTCCGGTCGCTCATCCTCGAGCCCTTTAGTGTTTCTATCTGTTTCAGATTCATGAATCGTATCAGATTTCGTGAATAATATTCCGTGTGGAATTTCGCGCAGGGATGAATAAAAGGCGATCATTTTCGATCTAATTGATCATTTTGATGATCGATCGAAACTGACATCGATTATGAATTTTATGTAAATCGTGGACGATTATAAATCGATTTTGTCGGATTTACAATTTTTCAGGCTTATTAAGTGAAAGATGAAGATAAAGTTCGAAAATTTACGAATTATAATTTACGTATTTATTGTGAATAATTTTTGTTCAGTGTTTTCTGATCGTTTTATTCAGAAAATTTACGAGAATTCGTGCAGGTTTTGGGATTTTTATGTAGTTTTTTGAAATTGAGAGTAGTTTTTGAGCAGTATGGAAATTCCGGTAATTTTTTTTATTTAAACGGATTTTTCACAGTTCTGAAGACTGAAGAATCTGAAATTTTGGAAATTTCGAAATTCGTCAGTTTGTACGCAAATTACTTAGAATTTTCAAGAATTCGCTTGAAAATTTTAGAATTCGTCTGAGGAAATACATTTCATGAATTTTTCGAGAATTTTACTGACTAAAAAATTTCTTAAATTTCCGTAGTTTTTGGGAAATCCTGAAAATTTTATTAAATGTATTATGAAAAAAAGTACTCATTCAATTTTTTGTAAAAATTATCTTTCTCAGTGATAAAATTATTTTGTAAAATTGAGGGCTATGTAATTCATTGGTTCAAAAAATATTCGAAGGTAAATAAAATTTTTCTCTGAATATATATGCATGATTAATTAGGATTGTATTTTTCACAGTCAGGTTGATAAATTAAGTAATTCGTTTATCTGACTGAAAAAACGAAAATCCTAAATTCAATACGCCCAAGGAATAATTAGGAAAAAAAATTGAATTATATGTATTATGTATAGATATACAAAGACATGTATTTTATCAATACAAAAAAAATATCAATTTAGTCGATACATTTGCATACATGTTTTTTGATAGATAAACGATAATGTATCGACAAAATTACCATTTTTTATTGGTTTCTATCGATAAGATACATGTATTTACGCTACATAGTCGCATTATAATTTGTTGTGAGTGAATCGATCGCTAAAATCGCGATTGCCACTTGGAGGCCGAGAGCTGTCAGTTTCAGTTCGGACGCACGGAAGCCTCCTGCTACTGATTCGCCTTGAATTGGCAAGAATGATCGGAAAACCGACGCGGAAATGTGAAAACTGACGTTTCCGTTTGACGTACCCGGCTTAGCGGCCGCTATCTTTTATCTTCGAGCGTCCGCATTGTAATGGTATCGGATTGTAACGAAATAATTCAAGTTTCAGGACTTTTTAACCGCTATGCAGGATTTTTCAACAATTCTATAGCGAAATAACTCCAATTTTTCCCGTGGGAAAACTCACCAAAATTTAGACATTTTCCTGAAAATTCGAACTAGACATACGTAAGACTATAACTGACAATTTTTCAAATTGAAGATCTTTCAAAATGCAGACAAATTTCTAAACATACACTACCGTTTTGAAGTATTGTCGCTGAAAATATTGATTCAAGAGTCAAGTTGAAGTTCGGAACTGAAGTTTTAGCAAGATTTTAACGTTCATTGGGCATAGGGCGAAAAAAACGAAATCACTAAAGGAACTCGGACAAGATAAAAAACAAAGAATAATGCATGAAATCGATAAATGTTCGAAAATTCAGGAATTACTACGGAGTTTATCATTCGACGTCGAGCGCTTCGTGCGCCAACCTCCACAGAATCCGATGTTGCAATGGAACGCAGTCGGATAGAATAACAATCGAACGCTCATTTTCTTCGGAAAGAGTAGAGGAATCGATAGGGAAAATAGAAAGAGGGGCCCACAATACTTCCCTAGACGCTACAGATCAATTTATTAGCCGTTATGCGCTGACTTTGCGACATTTCGAGTTTGGAAATTCACAGACAAAGAAGAATGACACTACCACAGAAATTTTAAAAATAGGACAGTATTATTAAAATGATATGTCCGGTCCAGAACCCATTCAACAATATCCTACACGATTCAAAAATCAACTGTCACCACATTAACCACCAAAATACACATTCATTCCCTCTCTCTACCCTAAACTTCTTTTTCTAAGTCCATCCAACGCCACGTCACCGAAACTCACCCCCTCAAACGGTCCCTCCTCTTTGCCAGCTCCAGCTTGAAGACCCCCGACGCACCCCTAAAAAACCCCGCACTTTCCAACCCCGAAATCAACTGCTCCCACCACTCCCCTCGAACCCTCGATCCCGAAAAACTTTCGATCTACGGAAAAAAAAACCCGGTACCCGACCCTTATCCGTTATTATCGCAAAATATCGTTTCCTGCCGAACGAACGGGCCAGCGGAGAGCGAGTGCCGGGAGCGCGCGGAACGCCGGTCATCGAAAGGGTCGCTAAAATTAGAGGCTCTCTTTATGGGCGTCAGAAAAATCGGCGAGATAAATACCGACAATGCGCCGGGGACGTTTGACATGCCCGCGAAAAGGCAAAAGGCCGGCAAACAGAGGAAAGGAGGTTCGGGTATTATTTTCGACGCGATCGCGGCCAATCAGGAAATCGCGAGATCGCCATTTCTTTGGGGATCCCGCCAAATAAATAGATTTTCCATTCTTCATTGAAAAGATTCAGCCAAAAAACATACAGAACTATGTCCGCGACTGCCTATGATTATGTCCAATTTTCCTCAAACGTTAATTACTGTTCAATTTTATGTCGAATAATTCTAGTTAAGTTAGTGCGACCGGAAACGAAATGCAATATCGATTAAATTTTGAGTGAATTATCAATTTAAACAAGAAAGCTTATAATTTGCCTAATTTGGGGCAGATTTCGATGGAAAACAACTAAGACAGAAAAAACATGATAAAAATGACACACAGAGAAAACCGTATGGTTGCCTCGACCATATGAATAGTAACATTTGCGCGAACTATATATGTGGTTTGTAGAACTATATATTTATATATGGTTGCTACGACCATATATATAGTTGATACGACCATATCTATGGTTGTACAAACCACAGATACCATGTGCAACCATGCTGTTTTCGCCGTGTAGAAAAACAATGTAAAAATGTTCAAAAACGATTTCAAATAGCAAAAATAACGATTTTCTCAGTTCGTATCTCAAAATGAGCCAAAATATTCCAGTTTCCGTTGAGTGGAGTCACTACTTTTCTCATGATAATGATAATAATTTATTATCAGTGTATCCATTCTTCGACAAAGTACTCATCATTCCAATAAAACGATGAGCTACGGAAATAACTGATGTAGGAATAATAATGAGTTACATTACGGAAATTAGCCTTAATTTGAGGATTATTTCGACCACTTAAATGTAGAGTCAACCCTCAACATTCAGGGTTAACCCTGAAGTTGAGGGGTCGTTCATAAATTACGTAAGACGTTTTAGGGAGGGGGGTGGGGTCCGCGAATTCTTACGGAATCTTATGTGGGGGAGGGGGGGTTGTGATTATTCTTACGTAAGATTTAAATATTTTATTCAGTTTTGTCCCTTAT
>JAPYZK010004659.1:0-21462 GCA_030522785.1 Platygaster equestris
GTTTTACTATCTTTTTCGAAATATATTTTTTTGCAATGTGCTAGATTTTTCAAATTTTTCATGATTTCGGAGGGGGCTTCAGCCCCCTCCCTGGCTACGTGCTTGGACTATTCCAAATTGAGTTTGATTTCACCGATATTTTCGAAATTCCGTAAGTTGGAGTTAGGTCTGAGGATCAAAACTCCGCAAAAAACGTTGTTTCCTTCGTCCAATTTGTGCACAACCCCTAATACGTCGCGTTAAATCGATGGGCCGAGGGAAAAAAAATGACGGGCGCGGTGCCACGCGAGGAACGCGCCATCAATTCGACGTCGGCGACGCGTAATGTATTTTTTTCTTCTCGCATCGCCAAAAACGAAACTCGAATACACGAACAAAAAGGCTCCCCTCGCTCTCTCGGTGCATGTGCCATTTTTTCCGCGTGCCATCTCTTCTCACTTTCGTTCGCTCTCGCTCGCAAAAGCTTTCCTCTTTACTTTTGCCGGCGATTCACTCTCTCGAAATACCCGTTTCTTTCACCGCGCGATGCACACCAAGTACGCGCGACGCGAAAAGGATGCGCCCAAGGTACCACCGCTGAAATTCGACGAGATTTATTTACCGGGATGGTTTTTTTTCTTCCCATCTTCTCTTTTGCCCTGTCAGCGTTTCGTACTTTAGAGCTTTGCCGTGCGACGAAAAAATTGCGATAAAGTTTATTCGTCGCGTTAACATGTTTGGCATGTTCCTCTCTTTTTTCCTCATTTTTCACGTTGGAAAAGTGATAAGAGATAATCGTCCGTCTGTAGGAACACGCTAGAAGTACAGAAATTAACTTGAGATCAGTTCAATAAATCGTTGAAAAAATTTGTTACCGAATTAAATGGGGCGCAGGGCATCGAAGTATGTTGAGACGTGTGAACGGAGCGTTCTACATTTCAACAGACGTTCTAATCAATGTGATATTCCGTTCGTGCACGTTTGCTAGAGCGAGGATGACGCAAACGTAATAATGAGAGCTGCAGCTTCCGCGCCGTTGTGCCTCGCATTATAAATTCGTTTAAGGGCCTCGCCGGAAGTGATGATAATCCTCATGTCTCGTTTATGCTGCGAGACCCTTTCTCATTTCTGCTCTGCGAACGACCCTTTGCACGAGGGCCGAAACTTTAATTAACGAGGTATTTGTTTCGAGCGCAGTCGGAATTGGCATAAAAAGAATACGTGAAGTAAGTGTATCGCGAGACGAGGAGAGGTTAATGTTTGTTTTTATTGAACTCGAGCCTTCATTGAAGGTGAAAACTTGTGAATTTTTCATTTTAGATGAAAATCGAGACAATAGGAGCGAGATGTTTTTTTAGGGGATGATTATGGTTTTTCCCATACTAATTGCTGGGAGTGATTTTTGTCGAGAAGAATTTTCTTCGCATGTTCTTAAAAAAATGTTTAACCATCAATAGAATTAACAGTGTCAATATTTTCACTTCGCGATTTTTCAAATTTTTCTTCAACTGACTTCTCAGAGTTGAATAAACTCTTCAGATAAATTCAATTCCAAAGTATTTCGATTTTCCAAGTTTTTTGCTCGATCCTCTTTTTCATCCAAGCCCAAAAAACTTATCAACTCGCAATTTTTCAAGCTTTTCGCACCCAATTTGTGCTCTCTTCAGAAAATGTATCGACAATTTTTGAAGTGTCAATATTCCTCATCTCTGAAGCGGAACTGATCGGGAACGTCCCTGAAACGTACGTAATTCGTTCGCTCTCGCGTTGCCGAGCATGAACCCGGAGATAAGATATTTTTGATTGTGTGCAAATGTTCGCTGCGAAAGATCCCTCACGGGTAATTGGTCGAATTTATGTGAGGTCTTCTCATTAAACCGTTCGCGAAATCCCCGATGACTCGTGAATCGATTTCCACTCGCCGTGAGTCACTTCGTCGCTCGGATCCTGCACCAGATCTGCATGTTACCCGGCCGTCTTTTTCCCCTTTTTTTCGAGTTGGGATGAACAGAGAGAAAGAGAAGGAGAGAGAGAGAGAGAGAGAGAGAATGGAGAAGGGCTGAAGAAGGGTCTGATGACTTCCGATTGCTGGAAATTACAAGCCGGGAGACGAACAGTCTCTTCAAGAGTCGCTGATAAATACGCCGATAACTGCCTGTTCCAGCGTTTCCCGTTTCTTTCTCGCGATCCTTTCCCTTCCTTTTCGCGATGTTTGTACGTCTTCTCGGCGCGGGCTTTCCCTTGTGTCCTTTGTTTTGCGGGCTCTTCCTGCGGACGTGTGTTGGCCGGACAATGGATGAGAGGTGGATCAAATGGGCGACGGTACATGACGTTTATCGGGTCCTATTTTGTCATTGCGGAAAATTTCTTTGCATTAATCAGGGAACCTGATGGTTCTTATGAGTTGGTCATAACTTCGAGGAGGAATTAGGGATGAATTTTTACAATGGAAAAAAACCGAGGCTCTTTGAGAATGTGTTTGGGGGAATGAATATGATCAGTTTCTCCAATTTTGAGTATTTTTTTTTAATTTAGAGAATTTTTTTTATTTGCTTGAAATTTTTGAGAATGTTTCGAAAAATTGATATCATTTCCGAAATTTATCATTGACTAACTAATCATTTTCTGATTATTATGACAGAATTTCTCAATTATCCTGAAGAACCTTCATAAATCTCTACGAGGTATAAATTAGTGAAGTACCAATCAGTTATTAGATTCTGAGATTTCTGGAATTTACTGAAGCATTATAATATTGTGATATCCAGAAAATTCTTTCAATTTTCATAAAAATTAGTGTAAAACCCCAGATAATCCTTTATAATCGGAATCGTTGTTCAAATTTCCAAAAACTAGTAGTTTTTCTACGTCTGTATCAACTCTTCAAAATTCTGATAAACATCAGAATCACCCTCAGTCTCCATCATTATTTTAGTACAAAAAAAAAGTCATTAACTTGGATTTCTGTGAGGAAATTCCCTCATTTGTTAATAACGCTCACACGAATTGAGTAATCATGGATTTTTTTCGCCCGGGGTTGAATCGAGGGCGAGGAGGAACGAGAAGGGAAAGGGAAAATGTTTGCGATACAGTTGTTTCGTTCGAGTCACTTGAAATAATGACGGCCCTTATTAATGGCCGGCTTCATGACTTTTTCGCATCGTCACGTTGCGTCTCGTCGGAGACGATTATCGAGGAACCCGTTTAGTTGGCCGGATTGATTTCTCGGGCTTTTCATTCGACGTGCTCCCGTGGGAATTCTTTAATGCCCAGACGCATCGACCTTTCGACAAATGCAGTAGAGCATTAAAAGACAATGCACCGTGTGCTTGTTCAGCTTGAAAAGTAGAAAAAATGAGTTACTCGGCCAAAAAAATCAAATTAAGCGTTCTGAATCCACAATGAGAAGATTTTTTTCGGAGGATCTGTAAGAAGGCTGTCATAACAAAATTATATCATGGATAGTAGTCGTAGATGTAAGTCTATAATGCTGTTTTTACAGACGTTATGTACTTGTGTTGCATAAAAAGTTGAATGCTGCAAGGGGTGTGAAAATAGTAACATATTACATCTTGTATATACTCTTTGCTTGAGTTTTATTTTTTTTTTACGCGAGAGGGTGATTGTTTGAATTTTTATGTTGCCCAATGGTTCTAAAATTAACTTTGTAAATCACTTACGATCATTTTGGGTAATTTGTTGTTCATTTTCACGAACTGGTATTTTTTTACCGGAATTTTAGAAAATATAGGAAATTACGAGTGGCGATTCACTCTCCGATAAATGGGAGTCATGGGAGTCGACTCCCACATGATTCCCAATTTGGGAGTCATGATTCCCAGCGATGTCAAACTTTAAACATATCAAAACTCAATTACCTGTAATCCTTTAAATTCTCAAAACTTCAAGGTTCGAGTAGCTACTCGCTAGGGGTGGCTCCGGGGGTGGCTCATTCATTTTTTTTTTTTTCGAAATACCAGAATACCAACAAACCTCATTATTTTCCGAGAATTTTTTTTCGTCACATGTAATTGACGGAAACCTTCCATATTCTCGATAAATCATCCTTATAAATCATCTTTATAAGTTGAAAAACTCAATTATTCAAAAATTTCAAAGTCCTCCAATTTCCAAAATTCCGAAATTTCGAGACTTCAAAACCCTAAAGTATACCACGTTCGAAAATTGTAAAATTTCCAGACCTTATTTCAAAACCTTGTGTTTTGACCTTTCAAAATGTCAAAACTCAATTATTTCCAGTCTCGAAAAACCTAAAACTTCTATATTCCCACATTTTCAGGACCCCTCATATTTCCGAAACGTTTAAATTTCAATTCATCATTTATAACAATATTTAATTGAGGAACTCCGCCCAAACTCTTCGCCTCAGGCCCCGCAAAACCTAGGGACGGCCCTGTCCGTGACTCCCATCATGGGAGTCAATCGGAGTCACGGGAATCATGACTCCCAGTTTGATTCCTAAGTTGACTCCCAGAGTGAATCGCCCCTCGGGAAATAAGTAAAACACAGAACGACTCATAAAAATCTTCGAAGGTGGACTTTCAATCTGGTTTCCCAAATTTTGATACCTCCGAAAATATTCGAAGCTTCTGAAATTGGCGAGCACGAAATGTATGAGATTCAGTGGGATAAATAGAGTGATCTGACGTCGGTGTCGAGTCGAGCTGCAGAATGTGCCTCGCGAAACGAGCCGCGACGCTTTCGGGTAGAGAATAAAATCCTGGGGGCGAATGATTGGCTCGGTCCGCGAAGGACTCCGGGGACAACGACGACGACGGGAGGAATAGGCTGCAGGAACGAGTGCTTCTCTTCTGGGTTGCGGAGTTGCGGTACCGGCAAAGGAATTACCGTTACCGAGAGCACTCGTTCTGCCGCCGCTTCCTAGTTTTAGTCGGCTTGTACGTGTCTGCTTATATCGCGGCTATTTACTCACTCTTCACGCACTCCTTCGCCGCTTCGTTCTTACTTTCCTGACTGTGTCAATTCCCATTGTTTCGCTCTCGGCACTTTTTGTCTCGGGATTATACGGAAATAATCGCGCCGATCTTGTAATGATTTCGTTGTTCCCACGCTTGCCTTACGATTTTCAGGGTGTTTTGGCTGTAGCCTGAAAAACACCCCCTTAATTTGAATAGTGAAGATTGCGAAATTTGAAGATTTAGGGTTGTGAGTAAAAAATCAACTATTTTTGCATAAAGATCGAAATCGAATAAAGAAAATGTTACTTTTTTCCAAATTAAAAATGTCAAAAATTATAACTTCGAAAAAAAAATCATATTTAAATAAAAAAATACATGTCATTTTCTTTGCTCCAAAGAACGCTAGGAAAAATTCACTTGTTAATCTTATGTAGCATATATGATCATATTATTGTGTACAATCCCAATTCGAATTTGATCTTGATTTCTAACACTAACTTTTTTTCGTTTCAGGTGAGCTTGTGTACTTTCCATCTCCGGAAACTCAACAACAATGGTAAAAAAATTATAAGGTCCCCATAATAACATTAAAAAAAAAATAAAAAACACGAAAACTATCTAAAGATCCAATTACAGTCTCCAAAAATTAATCGATATACACCCAGCGTTACCGGAATTCTTATCCTTCCCTTCGTGGCTCGCGATGTCGCGTTTCCGGCAGAGCCCCTTCTTTTCATCGTTAACCTCGCTATAAATGGCGCCAAGGTATCTCCGCTGCTGAATAATCAATACCTTCGCCGCGCTGTAATGAGGTTTATCGTTTTTCTTCGGATACGTTTGTTTATCGCGACACAGGAAACGGAAAATTCCATCCTGAATCGAGTTGGGTTGGAACGAGAAAATACAAAAAATAACCCCTTCCCCTCCCCCTTGCCAGCGGAAGAAAATCTTTTTGTTGACGGAGTTAAGTTGTATCTTTCGAATGAAGATTAATGCAGAGAGCATGCATTATCGCGTCGGTGATTTCGTGTTCACAGTTTGCACATGTGACGTAGCGAGATGCCAATCGAGAGCGCAATCTCGATCTTGAAATGAGATTGCAATGATAGTGACGTCCGTCCTCGTGGACGCTTGAATTCTCCGTCTTTCTCTCACTTTCGATAATGGGATAATCACGGGTGACACTCGATAGTTTTTTTTTTTAAGTTGAATTTAAGCGCGATAAATGGGCACTGATTTGTTGACGTTCTTTGAGGTGGAAGTAGAACTAGGGGTTGGGGTTTTATTGTGTTTCAGTTATGATTTTAATGGAGGGAAAATCATTAATTCTGGAAAATCCATTTTTGAAAAACACATGCCTCAGGGGCGTAGCCAAGGGGGGCAGGAGGGTCAGGTGCACCCCCTCCCCCATGGTTTCAAATTTTCTTGTAGAAACAAGCATCCCTAGTGATTCTAGTTCTTATAAAAACCTATAAAAATGTTGATAAGGTCGGTTTTATGAAAGTCTTATGAAATTTGCATTTTTTATGGAGTGGTTTTATGGAAGTTTTATTTAAAAAAAGTTGTTATCAAAATTTTTTTCGATATTTTTAAAAATATGCAAAAGTTTTTTCTTACCTTTTTTGGATCATTTTGCTAATGTATATACCATTTTCATCAGTTAATGAGGCTCTAGCTTAAATTTCGTTTCGAAAATAATTTTTAAATTTTTTGGAGGTAGCGAGATTTGAACTAGCGACCTTTGCATCAGAAATCTGACAGTCAACTTTCTTGTCCATCAAATCTGTGTCAAATTGGATGCTCATTTTCAATTTGAGTTGAAGAATTTTTAAATCCTATAAAATCATATCTTTTAAGTTTTGTAATTGCTAAAAAATGTTAAAAACATGATTTTCTATTCCCTTGTGTAATAAAATCGTATCAAATATTACTATAAGAGAAATTCCCTACTTCAGGAAAGTTTTTTTTTTTTAATTTGAATCTTTTTATCAAAATCGCGGAGTTTTTATAAAAATAAAAGTTTAAAAAAAAAATTGGGAAGATTTCGATTGTTTTTAAAAAAAAAAAAAAACAAGTAAATTGTATAAAAATTTTGACAGATTTTATAAAAAAATTTCTTTTTATACAGTTTCTAAAAACCACTTCATAAAAATCGAAAATTCTATATATAACTTTTATAAAATCGACCTCATCAAAAAACGAATTTTTATAAATGATTAGGTGATTTTATAAAAACTTTGCCTGTTTTTATAAAAACTACAATCACGAGGGATATATCTAAATTTGTGATTTTTTTCTCTGAACTTCAAATTTCTTTGATCCTCAACATTTTTGGACTTTGAGTCGGATATTTCCAACATCCGGAAATTCTAACAAGATTGCCAACTTTCGACTTTCAAAGTTCTCCAAAAATTTGTGAAAAACTCGAAATTTCGAAACTCTCATACAATGAAATCACTGACATGTGCTGAAAGACCAGTATAGGCTTACTTTCACCAAATAAAATAGTTTCCCTTCGGAAAACCGCTCAAAAGAGTTGTCAAACGACGAGCGTCATCGAATTTCGCTTTCAATTAGGCATTAAGGAGGCGACTTGAAAGGCCCATGACTCATCGACCTTCTTATTCGTTTATTCTACATCCCGTGAAGTGTGACACGTGAAAATATGCATTGCGAGAGAGGAACCACCTCCATAAATCACGTTGTCAACTGTGTAGTATCTCGAGGCATTTACGGAAGACACTTTCTGGCCCGCGTTTACTCGGTGCGAATACAAAATGTAAATCCTTTTGTGCGAACATCGTGGGAAGATTATGAGATTCGAAGACGGTGAAAAATCGCCCTCGCTAGTTAAAACGACTAAAATTGACGGTAATGAGCGTTCTGGGCAAATTAAATACGAAGTTAAGTAACGATGGGAATTATGAATGGTAATGTCCATTATGTGTATAGTACGAAACTGAGCGATGGTGAGGATGAATAATATTTTGAGGAGCTGAATTGAGATATACGTTCTCAGGTAATTTGAATTAATGAAATTATGGAGGATATAGTTTTACTGTCTCAGATTGAATTGGTTGAATTTCGATATTTTCTATTTAGTAAGTTTTTTACTCGCTTATTCAGGGAAATTCGGTTATGAAATGGTAGGAAATTTTGAATTCGAGTAGTCGAAACAGATTATATCTTGAAATAGTGGAAATTGACTGTAATCGTACATAAAAATGTTTTTTTCCTCTTCCAGTGTGAATATCCCTAGTGATTCTAGTTTTTATACAAACCTTTTAAAAAGTTTTTGTAAAAATGTTTATAAGGTCGGTTTCATAAAAGTTATAGAAAATTTGCATTTTTTATAAAGTGGTTTTAAAAAAGTTTTATAACACACAATTTTTTTTATGCAAATTTTTTTTTTCAACATTTTGAGAAATATGCAAAACATTTTCTAACCTTTTTTGGATCATTTTGCTGATGTATATACACTATTTTTCATCAGTTTATGAGGCTCTAGCTCAAATTTCGTTTCGAAAGAAATTTAAAAATTTTTTGGAGGCAGCGGGATTTTAACTTGCGACCTTTGCATCAGAACAAATCTATGTCAGATTGGATGCTTATTTTCAATTTAAGTTGGAGAATTTTAAAATACTATAAAATTATATGTTTTTACGTTTTATTATTGCTAAAAAACGTTACGAATATGATTTTCTATTCCCTTGTACAATAAAAACGTATCAAATATTACTCTGAGAGAAATTCCTTTCATCAGGAAAGTTTTTTTCATAAATATATGGAACTTTTTATAAAAATGGCAAAGTTTTTATGAAAATAAAGGTTTCATTAAAAAATTTGGAGTCTTTTGATTGTTTTTGTAAAAAAAAACAGATGAATTATATGAAAATTTTGACAGATTTTATCGAGGATTTTATATACAACTTTTTTTGTACACCTCAGTGCAATAAACGGGTCTTTATTGGCCTGCTCGGGCCCGAAAAACCTTTTTATTGCCTTCGGTGTAAAAAGTATCGTATGCGCCAAAGGGCAGAAAGTTTTTTTGGACGAATGCGAGTTTATGTTCCGAGGCGAAGCCGAGGAATATAATCGTATGAGTCCAAAAAAACGTTTTGCCCTTTGGAACTTAATATACTGTTATAAAGTTGTTATAAAACCACTTTATAAAAATCGAAAATTTTGTATAAATTCATAAAATCGACCTTATAAAAAAACGAATTTTCATAAAATCATTAACTGATTTTATTAAAATGTTGCCTGTTTCTATAAAGAATACAATCACTAGGGTAAATAATCGTCAAAAAATAGACCCTTCCTAAGAAACGAATCAGAATTTGACATTCCGAGAGACGTTTCCACAATTGTCAAAAGGTAAAAAGCTTGGCAGTGCAGAGGAAAGCAGTACGCGAAAGCCCGCATACGTACAGCCGTAGGGCTGGCTCGCGTGCTGTCTGCCCCGGCACGCACTCGCGGAATAAGGAAATGCAGTGCGTGGCGAATCGCTCGAGAAAGCCCTATGCAGATCCTGCAGCCCTGATCAACGGATGCGCTCTTATCTCATCCCGTAACTGTTTATCCTGGGAAAATAAGCGTTTCCTCGAGCGCGGCTACGCGCGCGCTCCCGGGGAAAATATCTCGCTGAATTGATCAACCTCTTCCTCGAACAAACAATGCACCTTTTATCAAAGAACCCCCGCACCCCCCGGGAAATCCTTCCTCGGGGTCAATGTCGCGATGGACGATTAAGGAGGTTTCATACGTACGTTTCTGTATTAACAGTGGTGGATCCACGGGGATGGGGGGGGGGGGTAGATTTGTAAGGGAAGACTATTTTTTTTCCATATCTCGAATTATGAAACGTGAAAAGCGTAACTGTCCTATAGATATACACTACTTTCAAGAACTTTGAAGACTTTGAGATTTATGAACATTTTAAGAATTTAGAAAATTTTAGAAAAATTTAGAAAATTCGATCGAGCGCTCTATAATTTACCGTGGAGATCTCGGCAGCGATATGGGGGCGAATTTCAGAAGCCTGGAAAGTGATTAATGCTTTATCGTTTTTGGGTTTGGGTCACTCGAGGTTTCTACCTGATGGTGTTTCCACCCGTCTTATCACTCTCTCGATCGAGCGTAATGTTTACTTATGACCCCCGAGACGAGCGCTCGGTCGAGATCCAGCTGTAATTTTATATACGTTCTTCATAAAAGTTTATATTTTTTCCGTTAATTGAGTGGCTATTATTTCAAAGAGGTCGAATAAAAATGTATTCTAAATCCATTTTTGGAAAGTTTGTAGAAATTTAGGAAAGACAAAAACCGTTGGAAATTTTCACGAAATCTCGAATTTTCGAAAAATTCCCATAGTATATAGTAAAAGTCGTAAATATTTGAGAACTGGGCATGGGTATAATTTTTTTTCTTCTCACTTATCGCGCCATCATATTCCACTTTCGATTACACCTGTTCGCGGCTTTTCGCGCAATTTCGTACCGAGATGTGGAACACGCGGTGCGTTCGCAGACGCACGAACGTACGCCGCACGCAGGTCAGGAACTCGTAATTAGTCCCGCAATTAAACGGTCACGCTTGAAGCGAGTTTTCTCACATGTTAACACGTTATTTGACGCCTGTTTTCGCGGGTGGTCTTATTCTTCATAACCCTCCCCGAAAATCTCATTCTCTGCATAGTTTCTTTATATCGCAAAGAGAATTACTGTACAGTCGGAAAAATATTTCTATGAGATCCAAATTCGATAACTTCAATTAATTTTTTTCTTGCACCTTCAGAGAAGTGTAAGACTGGACATTATTTTCTCTCTTAAATTTGAATAGTGAATCAGTGCAATTTTTTAGTTACATTTCACTAATTAGTACAGTCTCTCTAATTAAACTACAGTTTTTTTAACCAAAAATGCATGATGTGCACATAATTACGCAATTAATCGCAAGGTTTTTCTACCTCGTGCATTATTTTTTATTTCACCTCACGTCCATCGAGCAAGCAATGAAAAGTATGTAAAAACCGTCAACGAATCGTAATTTACGCCCCTTCCACGTAACATTAAAAAATCTTCGACAAAGAGCTTTTTGTCCGAAATCGCGTCGTATATCAATCAAAACTTCGCTCGAGACCCGAGTTGATAAAAACAGAAAAAAAAACACACACCCGTCGTAAAAATCCCTCGGAAACGCGTTATCGGCCATTAACAAATCATCGTCACTCGACCCTAAATTTTCGAAACTTTAACTCGGAAAGGATTACATTGTTTCTTCACGGCTTCATTTTACGGCCTCCCCGCACTTGAAGCTCCGCTGATAAAAAAAGTTCGTTATTCAAACTCTCGGGGGTTTCGTATTTCTTTTTCATGACGACTTACTAAACACAGGGGTAACAGGACCTGGCTCGTGGAACGATTCGAAATTGTTTAGACGGCAAATGTATCCGATTGCCTAGATTGGCCGTTTCGAGGAGACGATAAGAAATGTTACTTGACGCTGCGACGATTTATCTTTTCTTCGAGCGACGCTGACTTGGCTCAGGAAATTTCTTCGAATTGCTAACGTTCGGATTGAGACGTTACACTTAAGTTCAGCTTCTTTCTTTGGTGGAAATGAGGGTTTAGTTCAGTTGGAGCGCGATGGCTTAGATATTCACTTCGGACCACAACATCCGCGGATTGTGGCTCGGTCGGGCGTCAAGTGCGGTCGCGTTTTCTCGGTTTCGCGATTCTGTTTCTTTTTGTCGTGTGGTTTTGGAAATTTATATTGACTTTGGAAGAATTTTCGAGGGGTTTAATTTTCGTTCGGTGTTTTGGTGGAAGTTGAGGGTTTTAAAATTTGATTTCGTGTTTCGGAATTCATTATCGTCGTCTTCTTGAGTTGTAAAATTTTGTGATGTTCTCGTTTTTTTGGAATGTGATCGTTGATAGTGGTTATGTTCGGATTTGATTTTATTTTTTTTCTATCAATTTGGGATTTTTTTTAATTTTTATAATTATTCTCGAGGATTTTACTTGTTGTTGGTTGTTTTTGTGAAAGTAGAGGGTTTTTTTATCGAATTTCGTGTTATTCGAAGATTTTTCGAAATTTTTTATAGTAGATTTTTTTGAGCTGTCGATTTCTTCAATATTGATTACTTTGGAGTATGTAGTCCGTGGAAACTGCAGGCTTTTTGTAAATTTCTTCGAGTGGAGATTCATTCAGTTTGAGTGAATATCCTGCAGATCAAGAGTGATTGGGAATTTTACTGAAAATGAGTCAAATCTCACTTGTTTTAGAGCGATATTGCATTGAAAAAAATGATTATGAATCCAGTGTTTTTTCAAAATGAAATATCACTTTAAAATGAACGAGATTCCGCTCATTTTTATTGGAGTTATGACTCAAGAGCTTGATGCCAGAATTTGTACTCGAATCGAGTGGATTTTCACTCGAAGAATTTTTTTTGGGTAAAATTTCAAGAAGTTTAAAGAGCATGCATTTCAAAATTGTCGAGAGTTGTTAATGTTCGCGTGTCTAATGAGGTGATTAGTAGGCATTTGAGTAAAATGTTTGGGTGGACAGGTAACGAAAATGAGTGATGAATCTGAAACTGAAGGATGTGTTGAATATTCAGTGAAAAAATTTTCATTCGCTCGAGATGATAAAAATAAACGATTGGAAGTTGTACTAAAAAATATGATGAGCTAGAAATTTATATCACAAAAAAATGGGTAATGTGTCGCATATCGGAATCACTTTCGCAGACTTCCAGAATATATTCTTTATGAACAAATACCAAACTTTCGTCTTTTGCAATGAAATTATCATCATTCATCTGAATTCTGACAATATTTTATCAAGTGAAAATAGAGGTATAACGCGAGGTATAATACGTTCCAATTCAGCTGATCACTGTTTATTCAATTATGAACATTGTTCGTCTATCCCACTTTTTTTCAAAGAAAGTATTTTCTTTCTCTTCGCGTCTGGAATGGCTTGTTATAACAAATACGCTTTTCCAGTCTAATACATGTTTTTCACGATCTGATTGTTCACTAACTCACTTTCAACTAATCCTCATTTTCTAATAACTGTTATTATGTCTTTCGCTTCAATATTTGCTGCGTGTGAAAACTTTAACTTAATTAAAACATTTTCTATTTCACTTGAAACATTGATTGTTTATTTCCATTTTCTTTTTTTTTCTTACGGAGTATTGTGTTGATTTAATAAATAATTTAATTTATTTGTATTCTTCCTTGCATATTTCAAAACATTGAGAGAATTTTCTAACTGACAGAAATGTTCGGAAAACGAAGTAGATGATAAATTGAGTTTTCATACTTTTCATACATCTGTATTTCATTTTCGATTATTTTTAATTTCGATTACAGTTTCAATTTCTTCATACAAGAATTTAACTATTCCTTCGCGTCGTTTTGATGCGTTCTAGCTACGATTACGCGCTCTCTCGAGACGATCACGGCTCCGCAAATTGTTGGAACGACGATGCATACGTCGAATTAAATGTACACGCGCTTGCCATATTTAATGACTCTAACGATTAAGCTAACGACTTTTAGACTACGGCTTTTTGCCACGAGATCTCGCTAAACTTGAGGAAGCGCTTCATTATTTTTTATTGTTTTTTTTTTCTTTTTTTTTTCAAAGCGCCGGAATACCGGAAGAACCAATTTCGTACAAAAGTATTCGTCTTTACTTTCGTTTAAAGAAACGGGAAAATAAATATAAATCGAGGAAAATAAATGCGAGGAATGATCCAAAAACTTGATTTTTTAGAAAATTTGAACCAGTATCTCAAAAACTGTATAACCTCCGAAAATATGCAGAAAATTAAATAAAAAAATTCCGAATTTTGACTCATCTTCGCATTCCTCTTTCTAGGCTCAGTGTCAATAACAAATACATTACTGTTCTTAATTTCGAAAAAGCGTATAAAATTGCAGCTAATACATGAATTCTCGAGTAGTTGATAATTTAACGTTCTTTCTGCTTAAGGTGGTTGAAGTGGAATCATAAAAAATACTTTTTTGTCATTACCATTCAATGGAATTTCGAAGTCGATACTCCGGTTTTTTCGATTTCGCAATATTTTTATTAGTTCACTTGAGAAAAAACATCGAGCATCGTTCTCGATGTTACAGCTCGGAGATAATAACAAAGACCCGTTGCTTTTTTATTGAACTGATTAGAAATTCAAATAAGAAATCATCGAGATTTATGAATAAAAGATAAATCCGAACGAATCGCATAATTTCGTAACGCGCGATGAGTAATGGATCCCCCTTTTCTGGCGTTCGCGTTCAATTGAAACCGAATCATAACTGTTTCTCGTTCGGGGTGTCTGACGAAAAATGAACTGATTGTGGCATTTTTCAGGGTTTTTGAAGAATTCCGGATTTTTCTTTGTAGAATTTTCAAGAATTTTGAATCGTCGATTTTCACATTGTAATATTCGAAGTTATATTTCTCACAATTTCTTGATAATTATTTAATTATTGAAAATTTTGCGGGCTTTTTATTGTGCGTTTTTTAAAATATTTTTCTAGATTTTTCACAATTCAAATCGTTAAAAACAAGGACGTAACCAGAAATTTTATTGGGGGGGGGGGGTGGGGTTGAGGCGACTTTCACTCGAAATTGATTCAACAAATTTAAAAAGTGAAGTTTTATTAGGGAAATATAAAAATTTCCTGAATTCTCAGAATTTCTATGAGTTTTTTTAAAATCTCTGAAATTTTAAAAATCCTTTAGAATTTGAAATTCATCAAAATAATAGAAAATCTTGAAATATATTTAAATTGTTCCAACTAAACAAAAGTTTTTTGAAATTTTAGAAATTCGTAAAATTTTGGAAATTCCAGAATTCCGAAAACTGTCTTAATTCTCAAGATTTTCGAATCTTTATTGAATCTCTGAAATTTATAAAATTTGTTCAATTCTGAAAATTATCGAAATACTGAAAACTTTCGTAATTCTCTAAATTGTTGAAAATCTTGAAAAGTTACGAATCATCAAGTTTCTCGAAATGTGAAGAATTCGTAAAATTTTCGTAATTTTAAGAATGATGAAAATATTGTGAAATTTCAGAATTTTTGGAACATTTACAAATCTCTGAAATTTATTCAAATTTTGAGATTCTCGAACTCTTCGAAATTCCAGTAACTTCGAAAATCCTCAAAATACTTCAAACTTTGAAAATTCTCAAAATTGTCAAAAATTTCGAAATGTTGAAAATATTCTAAATTATGAGGTTCCTCGAAATATTAGGAATCCGTAAAATTCTCGTAATTTCAAGAATTATGAATATATTGTGAATTTCCATAATTTTTAAAACTTTTTCAGAGCTTCGAAATTTTCAAAATTGTTAAAATTTTGAATATTTTTAAACTTCTAAAAACTCGAAAAATTCTCGAAATACTACTCCATACTCTAAAATTTCCAAAATTGTGAAAAATCCTGAAATACTGAAAATGTTCAAAATTATCTAGTTTCTCGAAAACTTTGACACTTGTGAAAATCAGAATTCTTTTAATATTTTTTTCAGTGTATATTATCTTTTCTTGCAATGTGCTAGATTTTTCAAATTTTTTAGAATTTCGGATGGGGCTTCAACCCCTGGCTACGTACTTGTCCAATAATGAATCCCAAATTTCGACCATATTAGGGTTTTTCAGAAATTTTCTTCAACATTGAAAAATTGATGCAAATTTTGAGATATCCGTTTAAAGTTCGAGTCAAATTTTAAATAAGTTGTAATATTTGTTAAAATTTTCCTCCGAATTCCAAGTATTTAATAAATCCCTGAGTTCTGAAAATTCAAAACAATTTTTGAGAACTTTTAAAAATTCAGCAACAAATGGAAAAAATGCTGAAAAATGTCTCTACATCCTGAACCCATTATAAATTCCGAAGGATGAATCCCAGACCAATTTTCCGGGATTTTCTCGGTCCGAAACGATCAGAGGCCGAATGAAGACGTATCAAATCGCGCGATAAAGCCGTAAAATGAGAGCGGGCGAGATAGGGATGTCGACACGATCGTAATTATTGTAATTACATGTTTAAATTTCCAGTGCTCGCGAACTTTGAAGGCTACAATATATCGTGCATGGGGCGCGAGACAATTGGCACGCAAATGCGCGTTTCCATATACGCTTATTACCGAAGATTGCCGCGTCCTTCTCGGCTGCGTGCAACGTAAACGGCCGCTAATTAGCCCGCATTTTCGTCGCCTCTTTTGTTTTTTCATTTCCCATTCATCTCGAACGAAAGCGAGAGTTCTCATTACGATTTACATATTTTAAAATCCGAATATGGGTATCCAAAAATGAACAATTCGAAAGTGAAAAGCAGAAATCCAAAAGGTTTTTTTTCTATTTCGATTTTAATATAGAGAAAAAATTTTCGGGAGGGGTTTTCGAAAAAAATGTTTCTTAATTTTCGAAATTCCTGGAATTTTTGAAGTTTCCGTAATTTTAGCGATTTTTAACATTTTTTGAATTTCTTGTAATTTTCAAAATTTCTGAAATGGGTAATGTTCTAGTAATTTTTGGAATTTGCAAATTCTCCAAACTTCAAAAATTTTTGTAAATTTTCGGATGTTTTGGAATACTCAAACCTTTGAATATACAAGATTTGTTTGTAATTCTAAAAATGTTAGGAATTCTTTGAATTTTCAGAAATTTCATAATTCTTGACATACTTGGACTTCACAAAATTTTATGAATTCTCAAAATTTTCAGAATGCTTCAATTTTTGAGGTTTATCAGATTCTTTGAGAAATCAGTGAGTTTCAAAAATTTGAATGATTTTCGAGAGCTCTGAAATTTTCAAAGTTTTTGCAATTTTCGGAAATTCCAAAATTACTATAATTTTTGAAATCACAGAAACCGTTGGAATTTCTACATTCTCAATTTTTGACACATTCGCAAGTTTTCTGGAGATCCTAAAGTTCGACAATTTTTCGAGACTTTGGTAACCTTTAAAATTTTCAAAATTTTCGAATTTTTTTCTAATTACTCGAATATTTCAAAATCACCGAAATTTATGGAATTATAAAAAATTTGACAAGTCGAATTTTCAAAAATTCCACAATTTCTAGAATTTTCAGACTATACAAAATGTTTACAATTTTGTCACAAATTGTCAGTTTGAAGTCCCTAATTTTCTCAATTCATCTATCATTTCAAACAAATCTGAAAAGTCGAATTTTCAAAAATTTCACATTTTTTGGAATTTCCTGACTATTCAAAATTTACACAATTTTTTCACAAATTGTGAGTTTGAAGTTCCTAATTGTCTAAATTCATGATAATTTTACAAAATTTTGAAAGTTTGAAATATGGAATCTCTGAGATTTGAAAGCACACATTTTTCCACTTTAAATTTCTGACCATTTAACCTAAAAAGACAATCAATCTTGAAATTTCGGGAAGGGTTTCAAACCCTAAAGTTCGCCACTGCTTGGATACATAGATAATTCATTTTATTTTTTTATTTTTTGAACTTTATTTCTGTATCAAATGTTTGTGTTCGTCCCATAATGGGGCTATACACCTGGACCGTTACATCGCGTTAGGAAAATAATTTACGAGCCCTGCGAATAAAGAGTCGACGTTCTCGAGGAAAGTCGGAGTAATGCGCGCGCGCCGCGCGATATTGAATTACGAGCGTCGTATTATATTTACGCGCGATTCACGGGCCATTAATCGGCACGGGCGTAGCGTGACCGAGATTACGGGATCGCGAATTTTCCGAGTTCCGGCACGAGGCGAACTCTTTCCTCATTTTTGCAGTACTCACGGAGTTAACATAAGATAAATGTCCCTATTAGGGTTCATTTGGGAATTACCGTAAATCTTGAGGAATTCGATAATGATTTAGTTATAGTATATTGTGCGACTAGTGGGAGAAAGAGGAGATTCCACTTGCGTGTTGTCACACTCGCTACACTCGTGCGGCAATCTCCACGCTCGAAGAATCTCCTCTTTCGACCAATAGTCTCACACAGTATTTTATTCAACAACTGCGAGAAACATGTGATTTCATGGCCCTGCTGAGAGGGGGGGAAATAATGGGTTACCTGATTGATTGACGCAACTGTCGCCCTCCGAGTTCTGATGAAACACTGGTTGTATCAAGTGGCCAACTCAAGGTAATGACGCCATTTTGAGATCCAGACGGTATGTCTAGGTATCCGCCTGAAATCTCAAAATGGCGTCACCTCTGCGTGTTGGCCACTAATAATTTCGCGATACCCCATATTGTCATAACGATAACGTCTTCTTATTCTTTCCCGCATCGTGTTTTCATTTGTTGAAAATCGCTGAGTTAGCTTGTTTCGGATGTAAAACGATGTGAAATCGTGTTCAATGTAACGGAGCAATTATTGCAATAATTATCAATCATGGAGGTGGTTTGTATGTCATAATATTTCCAACCGTGCGTAAACGGTCACTAAACTGAGCGTGAGTGAGTAAATAGCTATAGGTCGCTAAAATAAGCGTGGGCGAACAGCTTATTCGCCCACTAGTGGGCGAACGAGTTCATCACTCGCATGCCATACGTCAACAATCAGGTAATCCATTATTTCGTCCACTCTCTCAGCAGAGCCACGAAATTTCATATTTCTCGCGGGAGTTGAATAAATTATTTTCTTGTGTTCTTGAAATTTTCGTCAAATTTTTGATAATTTGGAGGAATTGAATAGAATTCTTCAAAATTTTCACAAAATGAAATGCATATTTTTCAGTATCTGCGCAATTCGTAAAAAATTTACAAAAATGTGTATTGTTTGAAAAATTCAGCGAATAGTAAAAATTAAAGTCGTTTGATACAATCCTAGAAAAATCGAGTTTAAGAATTGAATATTACCAAATTCGATTATTTCAATCAATATAGCTTTGAAAATTAGAGCAATTAAAAAAAATTGTTATTTAAACACTTTATTTTTAATTAACATGGATTTCATCTAATGGCATCAAAAAACGCGACATAAATCCGTATAACCACTGTATAAAAAGATGTTTTTCCCACTTGAATCCAAAAGGGATCTAAAAACGCGTTTAATGCGATTTCGCCAACTTTTCGCGGCGGTGAAATCGAGTTCTCTCGCCAGTGTTTTTTTTTCTTTTTTTACCGCGTTTGATGCATTTTCGATTTAGTAAAGTCACTTGACATTCGCGTCGTTTTTCATAGTAATTGCGGTTCAAGGACGAGGCGAATTAATTATGCATTCCGGGAGACGGGTTCCCGAATGATAATTATCCCGCGCGATCATTGTTTCTTTGACATTTATTTTCCGAGATCTCGCGGCGTTCTAGCAGCTTCCGGAAGTGTTTGCGCTATGCAGATGAGGTTTTTCTCTTCGCGCTTCTTCTTGTTCTTGTTCTTATCTCGCTTCCTCTGCTCAGATTAGACTTTTATTCCTTCCGCTGCAGCGTTCTGTTCAAGGAGCTTTGTGTGCCCTCTTCCGCCCATTTACTTTTTTCACTTAAGCATGCTTTGACTCAAATTGCAATTCTAAGTGTGAGCGTTTGTGGATTCAAGGTTGAGGTTGACTTTCATGTAAGAACGTCAGATGACGCACAATAATTTTTGTATGTAATTTGTGACAGTTTTGTTATGATGACAAGAAAATCGTGAAAGAGAACGTTTTTTCTTTTCCAGTGGAAAAATAAATTCACATGCACACATTAAAAGACGAAGCAAAAAACGAAGTTTGGTAATGAAACAATTTATCAAAAATTTCGGAACTATTCATAATCTTCTGTCTTCCATTGATTTTCAGACACTTTCTATACAGAAGACTGTATGATTGAGAATTGGCTGGATATTGATTTGCGCTTTTATCATTTTTCAAGCACCGACACACAGACACCACAAAAAAACCTGGTCAGACGTACACGGTGGAGGGAAAATTTGGGGAAATTCGCTTCGCATAATTTTTTTCGAGGCGATAGGTGCCGCTATGACACACTAACACCCGGATTTTCGCGCGCGTAAATGCGCGCGATCGGATGTGATGTGCCCTAGTGGGTTTCGTCGCCTCGAACTTTCATCTCGAAGATACGGAACACCTTCGGGATTTTTCTTTTCGCACCGACGTCATCGCTTGCACATTATTTTTATCGTTTACGCGTTGAGTGAGGGAAAAAACGAGCTTTGAGAGCATGGGAGTGATTTACGATATCGTATCGAAGGTTGTAGCCTCGAATTTTTACCTTTCGAGTGTGCAGGGTGTTCTTGTTATTTAGGGGTGTTGAAGGCCTGGGAAATAAAAAATTTACCGGGGGAATAATGTGCTCTGTAAAATTGTGGCATTTTAAGGAATTTTGTTATGATTCAAGGAAAAGGGGGAGGATTTAGATTTTGGGGAATTGTTGGAACATGTTGGGGAATTTGCAGAATTTTACGAAGACGTGGAATCGGGGGGAATGTTGTGTATTTTTCATCTGTGCGGGAATTGGAATTTACCCCAAAGTCCGTAAAAATCTCAAAGATGCAGTAAAGACGTAACCAGAAATTTCATACGGGGGGGGGGGGGGGGGGGGGGGGGGTGTTTTCCCCCAAAAACAACAACAAAAAAAAAAAAAAAAAGGGTTTTGTGAAGGAGAACTATGGAGAATTATGAAAATTTACTAAATTCTCGGAGAAGAATTTTTTTAATAAGAGACAGATAATAATTTATTATAATAAATTAATAAGTGTTTTTCAAATCTCCGAAATTTTCAAAATCTTTTATAGACGCAAAATAGTCGGAAATCTTGAAGTATATTAAAAATGTTCCAACTAAACAAAAGTTTTTCGAAATGGTAGAAATTTATAAAATTTTAATAATTTCAAGAATTTTAGAAACTGCGTCAATTCTCAAGATTTTCTCAACTTTATTGAATCTCTGAAATTTCTGAAATTTTTTCAATTTTGAAAAAAGTCAACATACTGAAAACTTTCGAAATTCTCTAGATTGTTGAAAATCTTTAAATGTTAAGAATTATCAAGTTTTTTGAAATGTGAAGAATTCGTAAAATTTTGGTAATTTCAAGAATTATGAAAATATTGTGAATTTTCAGAATTTTTGTAACGTTTACAAATCTCGGGAATTTACTCAAATTTTGAAATTCTCGAACTTTTCAAAATTTCGGTAACTTCCAAAATCCTCAAAACACTTCAAACTTTAAAAATTCTCAAAATTGTCGAAAATCTCGAAATGTTGAAAATATTCCAAATTACGAGGTTTCTCGAAATATCAGGAATCCGTAAAATTCTCGTAATCTCAAGAATTATGAAAATATTGTGAATTTCCAGAATTTTGAAAACTTTTTCAGAACTTCGAAATTTTCAAAATTGTTGAAATTTTTAATATTTTTGAACTTCTAAAAACTTGTGAGATTTTCGAAATACTCATACTCTGAAAATTTCCAAAATTGTTAAAAATCCTGAAATACTGAAAATGTTCAAAATTATCTAGTTTCTCGAAAACTTCGACACTTGTGAACATCAGTTTCGTTTTACTATTTTTTTCATAATA
>JAPYZK010004660.1:0-13764 GCA_030522785.1 Platygaster equestris
AAGTTCAGAATTTCCGAAATTTGTCAAGTTTTGGGATTATGTAATTTTGACGATTTCGTTAGCTTCAAAATTTCATATCTCAGAAGTTTCAACATTATTCAAGTTTCGGACTATAAAGTTTTAATAAATTTACATGAATATTGAAGTTTTGACATTTTTTGAAGTCTTGAAGTTTCGAAGTTTTTGAGTATTGTCCAGAATTCCGAAATTTTATTCAAAGTCAAATTTCCAAAGTTGTTCAGTTCCAGAATTTTCCGAGTTCTGAAAATCCCGAACGTTCCAAATTTCAGAATAATAAATAAAAAGTTATTGAATTTTATAATTCCAGAAAAATTTTGGAACTTCAATAGTTTTGTTAAATTTGGATAGTTTTCGAAGTTTCAAATCATTCTGAAGTTTCGAAATTCGATATAAATGTAATGTTTGACACATATCATCTATCCAGCTCAAACATTTACAGGTCGCAAAATTTCTCTTCACAAATATCATTCTCGAAAAAAAATTCCTGTCTCAAATGACACTCAAAACGGGTCAAAAATCAACCACCACAAACACTTAATTCTTCATATCAACATATTTCACCATTTTTCAAGACATCGAGTTCTTCTATCTCGAAATGATATAAAAACATCACATCCTATACATCGGTCACTATTTTCCCTCCATTTCAACTCGATTCCCCGATAATCCAAAATCTACGACCCAACTCCCGATTAAACCCGGATCCCCCGCAAAATCCATACCCGCTGGAAAATTGAATCGTAAATAAAAAGGCCGGCATGGATAATTTTTCTCCCCGGGAATTGAAAATCCGTTGGCGTTGTAAACATCTGATGATGGGGGCGTTTTTAATGAATAGATATCGATGAATGCGAGGGGAACAATGGACGTGGCCCGTGTCAGGGAGAATGTCGTAATTATGACGGTGGTTACGAATGCAGTTGCGCCGAAATGCCCGGCCACAAATTAGCTCCGGACAATCATACTTGCGAGGATATTGATGAGTGCGCGGAAAACAATGCCGGCTGCTCTCATATTTGCGAAAACACGATAAATTCCTTCTTTTGTTCCTGCCCCCACGGGTTTCGATTGATCGGCGATGATAAAAGCTGTGAAGGTACTTCGATTTTTCGGGACTCTACAGCACAATGAAATATTTTGATGGGGTATTCTGAAATTGGATGTGTTTTTATGGGGAACTTTTATACGATATGGAAGTATAATATCATAATTTTTTGGAATTATGCAGAATTTTCGAGATTATTCAAATTTTGTGTATCTTAGAATTTTTTGGAATGTTCAAGTTCCTTGAGATGTTCGAAATTGTCTACTTCCACAGGAATTTGAAAAATGTTCATGTTCCTTGACAATTTCGGAACTCTTAAAATTTTCGAAATTTTTGAAATTTTCAAGTCCCTTAAGATGTTCACAATTTTCGACTCCCAACAAATTTGAAACATTTTCAAGTTCCTTGAAAATTTTGGAACTCTTAAAATTTTCAATATTTTTGAAATTTTCCAGTTCCTTGAAATGTTTGGAACTTTCTACTTCCCAAGAAATTCAAAAAATTTTCAAGTTCCTTAAAAATTTCGGAACTCCCAAAATGTTCGAAATTTTTAAAATTTTCAAGTTTCTTGAAATGTTCAAAATTTTTTACTTTCCTGGAAATTTGAAAAATTTTCAAGTTTCTCGAAAATGTTGGAACTCTCAAAATTTCGAAATTTTTGAAATTTTCAAGTTCCTTAAAATAGTAAAAATTTTCTACTACCCCCAACATTTTGAAAAATGTCAAGTTCCTTGAATATTTCAGAACTCTCAAAATTTTCTACTTCCCCGGAAATTTAAAAACTTGTCAGTTTTCTTGAAAATTTTGGAACTCTTAAAATTTTCGAAATTTGTGAAATTTTCAAGTTCCTTGAAATGTTTGAAATTTTCTACTTCCCCAGAAATTGAAAGAATTTTCAAGTTCTTTGAAAATTTCGGAACTCACCAAATTTACAAGTTCCTTGAAATGTTCAAAATTTTCTACTTCCCTGAAAATTTGAAAAATTTTCGAGTTTCTTGAAAATTTTGGACCTCTCAAAATTTTCGAAATTCCTGAAATTTTCAAGTTCCTTGAAATGTTTGAAATTTTCTACTTCGCCAGAAAATTAAATAATTTTCAAGTTCCTTGAAAATTTCGGAACTCCCAAAATTTTCGAAATTTTTGAAATTTTCAAGTTCCTTGAAATGTTTGAAATTTTCTACTCCCCCCAAAATTTTGAAAAATTTCAAGTTTCTTAAAAATTTCAGAACTGGTGAAATTTTGTACTTCCCCGGAAATTGGAGAAATTTTCAAGTTTCTTGAAAATTTTTGTAATTTTCAAGTTCCTTGAAATATTCGAAATTTTCTACTACCCCAGAAATTTTGAAAAATCTCAAGTTACTCATTAATTTCGTAACTCTCCTCTTTCCATTTTTGAAGAAAAAAAAAAAAACAAAACATTTCTTTCCTAGATATCGACGAGTGTAAAACTGAAGAAACATTCTGCAAGTTATCAGAAAATTGCGAAAATACCATAGGTTCTTATCAGTGCGTCCCCAAACCAACAAAAATATCTGAACTCGTACAAACTCAAGATTACGATGCTGAAAATGACGATGAAGATGAAGATCCTTCTTCGGAAATGACCACAATTTACCCGGAAAACTGCGAAAACGGTTTTGAACTCGACGATCATAACGAGTGTGTAGGTCAGTTTCCATTTCTGATGACATTCTCCATCATCCTTCCGAACGTCCTTCAACTTGAATGATTGTTTCCAGACATTGACGAATGTTCACAACTTCCCCGAAAATGTTCCCACTTCTGCAACAACACGAGAGGTTCCTTCACCTGCTTCTGTCCAGAAACATTCGTTTTAAACGAAGACAGCCTAACCTGTCGATGTCCCGAAGGTCACAAACTCAGAGACGATGACAAGTCCTGTGAAGATATAGACGAATGCAGTCGAGGACTTTGTTCCCATGATTGCACGAACCTTAAAGGAGGGTACAAATGCTCTTGTCCTCCTGGATTCGAATTGAGCGAAGACAACAACAATTGCATCGACTCCTGTTTGACTTTGAATTGCTCCCATAAATGCTCCAGAAGAGGATGCGAATGTGAACCAGGATACGCGATCAAGGAAGATGGGATGACTTGTGAAGACATCGATGAGTGTGTTCTGGGTGTTCATAACTGCAGTCACGTTTGCGTAAATTATGGAGGGAGCTATGGATGTACGTGCCGGGGAGGGTATGAACTCGGAGATGATGGGAAGAGTTGCGAAGACGTAAATGAGTGCGCTTTGGAAGAGACTGATTGTTCTGAGGGCTGCATTAACACAGGTAAGATTAATACAGTCTGTAGATGTAAGACATATAGGCATAGAGTATGTAAAATTTACATATATATGAGTATGTCAGTACGATAGCTGAGAAAGTACCAAATTACTTTGGTAAAGTAGATAACTAACCTAAGTGCGTCGGTATAGTAGTAACTTGCGGTCGGTAATTAGTAAAAATCTGATTATCCTCGACTATGACGATAACAGATCGCCAAATATACTTTATCAATTGCAATTTCCACTTTACCGACTTCACTTCACGGATCGCAGTTCCAACTCGGCTTCATCGACCGCATTTACAACTTTATTGACTGCAGTTTCTTATTTATCAATGAGAATCCCCACTTTTTCGACTCTGCTTTACCGATCGCCGTTCCTACATTACCGACTCGAAGCTAAAATACAAATTACAGTTTCTATTCTACTGTCTGCAATTCTCTCTTTACTGACCGCAATTCTTTCTACTCTACTGATCGTAGTTTAACTTTATCTCCCCCTCAAAAAACCATACTTCCCCCAAATAAAACACGTTTCAGACGGCGGGTACGAATGCCTCTGCCCAAACGGCTTCGCCCTCCAAGAAGACGAAAAATCCTGTGGAGACATCGATGAGTGCTCCAGAAACAACGGAGGTTGCGACCACATTTGCCTAAATTTCGAAGGGTCATACTCATGTCTCTGCAGAGAACCCCATGAACTCTCCCAGGACAACAGAACCTGTCTGAACCCCAAATGTCCAGAAAATTCGAACGGAACTTGCGAACAAACGAACACCCTCGAATGCTCTGAAGGTTACACTTTATCAAACGATAGCAAGCGTTGTGAAGACCTCAATGGCTGCATGACCAACAACGGTGGATGCTCTCATTTGTGCGCGGACTCCCCGGAAAATGGCGTTGAGTGCGCGTGCCCGGACAACTTCATGCTACTTGAATTTGATGGGAAAACTTGCATAGAAATGGACGAGTGCCTGATAGACAACGGAGGATGTTCAGACATATGCAAGTACATAAATGACACTGTTTTCTGTGACTGTTCGTCAGGTTTCGAGATTTCTTGGGAAGATAACCGAACTTGCGTGGACATTGACGAGTGTAATAACGGTGACAACAACTGTACTCAGATTTGTGTCAATGACAGGGGAAGTTACCACTGTTCCTGTCATGACAGTTATAGGCTATCCAGTGATAACGCCACTTGTGAAGTTATGAACCCTTGCGATGTCTTCAATGGAAATTGTTCCCATGTTTGTTCATTCGACTCCAGGAGTGGAGGAAGTGAGTGTTCCTGTCCGGAAGGTTTAAGGTTGAAGGATGGAAGGGATTGTGAGGATATTGACGAGTGCAAGGAATTCGAGAACAATGTGGGGGAGGATAGTGTGGCTTGTGGTCATTGGTGCAATAATACGTATGGGAGTTACCATTGCGGATGTGACGATGGGTACGAACTTTTGGGGGATGGAAGAGGTTGTGGGGACGTTAATGAGTGTCAAAGGGGGGATGTGGGCTGTTCTTTCGAGTGTTTGAACACTTTAGGATCTTGGAAATGCATTTGTCCCGACGGCCATCTTCTTTCCAACGACTCCAAAACCTGCGTCGACGTGGACAGGTGCAAGACCAACAACGGAGGATGCTCCCACGCCTGTTTCAACGACCTTCCAGAAGGCGTCAGGTGCGGCTGCCCCATCGGCTTCCACCTCGAAAATAATGGCAAAACCTGCGCAGACACAAACGAGTGCGAAGACCAAAATGGCGGATGTTCACATGAATGCACGAACACAAACGGAAGTTACCATTGTGATTGTCCTGAAGGATACATCTTATCAGAAGACGAAAAAACGTGTAAAGACATTGATGAATGCGAAGACTGGAATGGTGGATGCTCAGAAGTGTGCGCAAACACAAACGGGAGTTACCATTGCGATTGTTCTAAAGGGTACATCTTATCAGAAGACGAAAAAACATGTTCGGACGTTAATGAATGCGAAGACCGAAATGGTGGATGCTCAGAAGTGTGCACGAACACAAACGGGAGTTACCATTGCGATTGTCCTGCAGGATACATCTTGTCAGAAGACGAAAGGACATGTTTAGACATCGACGAGTGCAGAAATGATAACGGTGGATGTTCACACATCTGCGTTAACCAAAACGGATCCAGTTCTTGTGATTGTCCTTCTGGGTATGAGTTGAGTGATAAAGTTTGCAGGCTGATGGAAGCCTGCGAAGACAATAACGGCGGGTGCGAGCAGATTTGCGAGGATTCTGGGGGAGGAGTGATGTGCTCTTGTAGGGGAGGTTTTGTGACCGCAGATCACGATGCTGCCAAGTGCATCGACGTGGACGAGTGTTTGGATGGGAAATCCTGCGAACATATCTGCGTCAATACTGTGGGGTCTTTTGTGTGCCGGTGCAGAGAGGGGTATGAGCAGAGGAACTCTTCTTGTGTTGGTGAGTCTTGATGATGATTTAATGATCGTTTAATGGTCAGTATTCTAATTGGGTGGTGGTTTTGATGATTTTTTTTTCTTGGGAGAGTGGAGGTTGATTCATATTTATTTTCTTTTCGAGAAAATGAACACTTTCGGTGATTTGGAACATCTTTCGGGCCACTTTGGGTCTTTTGAGAGAGTGAGGGTTCATTTCAGGAATCTTTGGGAATTTCGGGATTTTCACGATGATTTTGCGTTAGGTTGTAAACGTTTCAAAACTCACTGCCAAGAGAAGTGATGCAAACATCCTCAAAATCAACCTTGTAAACTCGAGATTCAACATTCTTAATTCAAGAAAAATTCCCATTAAAACCACCATAAGAACCTCATGTCCCCAAGAATAAAAACCCCCCCGTTTCATTGATTTTCCGAAGACGTCAATGAATGCGAACAAGAAAACGGCGACTGCTCCCAACTCTGCGTCAACGTCCCAGGTAGTTATCACTGCAAATGCGACGCTGGCTCGATCCTGGCCTCCGATGACCGTACTTGCGTAACGCGAAACCCCGGGTGCCATCCCATGACAGCGCCCCTTCAAGCCGAGGTGCGACCAGAGATAATATTTCTAACTCTCCCAATTACAGCTACCCGCACGCTTTAATTATTCCGTTATAGACTCCTCTTGAAATATTGTCGGATCAATTTTACATTAGTTCTCCGCGAAATAGGATAGGGGCGGGGGGGGGGGAGGGGGTGATTTGGTGGCATCCGGCATGAATCGACGGATTGATCATTTATGCAACACCCGGGGCTGCATATCCAATTACTTCGGAATAACTGGAAGTTGCTGAAAGTTTCAGAAGTTCGGTCTGTTCGCGCCGGGGTGGGTGTTTTATTTTTTCTAGGGGAGGTTGGGGAGTTGAAATGAGTCGAAGTTTTTCGAAGGTTTCGAGAATTTTGGGGGGCGGTTTTTGTTGAGTTTTTATTTTATTTTATGGGGTTCAATGGGAATATTTTTCTAGGGCGGGTTGAGGGGTTGAAATTCGTTAAAGTTTTTTGAAGTTTTCGAGAATTTTGGGAAGATTCTTTTAGGGGGTTGTTTTTGTGGAGTTTTTTATTTTATGGGGTTCTATGGGAATCTTTTTCTAGGAGAGGGTGGCGGATTGAAGTTTGTCGAAGTTTTCCGAAGTTTTTGAAAATTTAGTAGAGTTTTTTGTTTCTGTGAGGTTCTATGGGAATATTCTTCAAAAGGAGGTTGGTGGGTTGAAATTCGTTTTAGTTTTTCGAAGTTTTCGAGAATTTTGGGGGAGAGATTTTTTTGGGGCTGTTTTCGTGGTTTTTTTTTCATTCTGTGGGGTTCTATGGGGATATTTTTCTATGGGAGGTTTGGGGTTTGTAATTCGTCGAAGTTTTCCGGAGTTTTGGGAAATTTTGGGGAGAGCTTATTTGGGGGTTGTTTTTGTCAAGTTTTTTTGATTCTATGGGTTTCTATGAAGATATTTTCCAAAGCGAGGTTGGTGGGTTGAAATGCGTTTAAGTTTTTCGAAGTTCTCAAGAATTTTGGGAGAGAGTTTTTGGGGCAATTTTTGTGGTTTTTTTTTTCATTTTATGGGGTTCTATGGGAATATCATTCTAGGGGAAGTTGAGGGTTTGAAATTCGTTGAAGTTTTTCGAAGTTTTCGAGAATTTTTGGAAGAGTTTTTTAAGGGTCGTTTTTGTGGAGTTTTTTTGATTCTATGGGGGTTTATGGGAATATTTTCCTAGGGGAGGTTGGGGGGTTGAAATTCGTTGAAGTTTTTCGAAGTTTTCGAGAATTTTGGGAAGAGTTTTTTGAAGGGTTTCTTTTTTTCGAGTTTTTTCAATTCCGTGGGCTTTGATGGGAATTTGGGGGAATTTCTGTTCTGGGGAAATTTATGGGGTTTGTAATTTATGGGGTTTCGCGCCAGATTCGTTGTCCAGGTTTTGCCCCGAGTACCCGAAAATACCCGGACTCGACGCGATGCTACGTCCGCTGTCGCAGCGGGTACCGGTTGCAGGGTCCGCAGTCAAGGATCTGCGGGGGCGGTCGATGGAGCGGCGCGGATCCTAGCTGTCTCCCCGAGCACACTTCCCCGACTCGGCGCTACTATTCAGGTACGCGATTAGTGCGCGAAATTACCTCCTCGAGATCAACGGCTCGCGTTCAATTACCCTAAACAGCTTTTGATAATGAAACGCCGCTTGTTAACGTCGCGTCTTTTTTGTAATTTCCCCGTTGCTTCGCCTCGAGGGCTTTTATGGCATGATCGTCACTCGGTGACTTTGTAGTGCCCCCATAGGAATCCCATGGAAATTGTGGTTTATTTCTGGAAATGATCTGAAATTTTACGATGATTTCAATTTTTTTAAATCATCAATCATCATTAAATATATTTGCAATATCTGTTTCTAAAATCATCAGTCATCATTCTATATACTTCTAATACATATCGATTTTTAAAATCATCAATCCTCATCTAATATGTTTTTAATGTATACTTCTAAAATCATCAATCATCAGTTACTTTGTCCATATTTTCGTCTGTATTCTCCTACTTGCCCCACAATGAAAAAAACTCGGAAAATTGAGTTTTCGAGTCGATTTTCAACAGGCGCTTCCCAGCCGTTCATCAAATGTCCCAATGACGTGGACGCGGAACTGGAGCCTCGGCGGAACACGGGCCGCGTCACTTTTCCGCAGCCGACGTCGAACGTCGACTGGTGGAGGTGCGTAACATTCCGACGTTTCACAACTTTTCCCCTCTTTTCATCATCCCCCAACAACTTCGCCACGGAAGTTCCGAGCATCGATCGGTCTCGGAATTCGCCGGTTAATCAAGTGTCTTTTACTTCCCCCTTTTTCCTCCCTCCCCCCTCTTTTTACAAGTCCGTGTCCATCAGACAATTTCCCGGTGGCGAAAACACGTTGGAAAAGTTTCCGGACTGTTTGTCTTTGAACTTTCGCGAAATGAAAGTTCGCTTCGTTCGCGGTTTATTGGATTGGGAAATCTGTAATTGCGTTATTTCCCGACTTTTTCACCTTTTTTTTATTGGGGGAAAGTGCTTTGGGATTTTTTTTGTGGGAGAGTGCTTTGTTTCGTGGGGGTTGGAAAAAGTTTGGGGGGGAAGATTTTTTGGGGGTGTTTTGGTAAGGAAATTACGATAATTTTGTAGAGGAGGGGGAGGGGGAAAGGAAGATAGACAAAATGATTGATGGATGGAAAAAATGCAATTACTAGGGGAAAAAAAGGAAATGGAGCGGAGAATTTTCCAGTGTTTTATGCATTGTCTGACAATATCGTGATTTGTACTACTGAAACGTGATATTTTGCTGCGTTGGAGTGAATTCGTTGATTGTGGATATTCGTGAATTTATTCATCAAACAACGATTTCATTCCAATTCATCTAATGGATATTGAATGTTAAGTTAATTATTATTTGATTGATTTTGATAATTTATGGTTCGACCAAATATTAGGTTATTCTACAAAAATAATTTTTTCAGCGTGAAAAATGAATTAGAAAATTTGTCTACGGTATTCAAAGTTGGAAAGTCATTGTTATTGGATAAAGAAAGGTTGAAATAACTCCAATTGAATCAAACAAAAGTTTAAATTTAATGTCGAAAAAAATTATAACATTTCGCTGCATTGAGCGCCTGACTACATATTGGGTTCCTCTACTTAAAAAATTTTCGTCACTTAAAATATATACATTTCCAATTTGATAATCATAATCCAAAAGTAAAAATTGATGATTATAATAAGAATCATCATCATTCAGTGCATTCAAAGTAAATTTCCAGCATCGTCTAAAATTGAATGTGTCTATGTTAATCGAATTTACATTTACATCGTATAAAAATTAATGTGTCCATGTTCAACGATGTTTTTTTTCTAAAGTAGATTTTTTTATCGTGAAGAATGTTTCTGAAAAGTTCTGTCTATTTTCCGAAGTTTGAAAATTTCTTAATCGATAGATAAAAAAGGTTGAAAAAATTAAGATCGAGTGGAATGAAGGAAACAATTTTATTGAAATTTTAATAATTCGTGGCATTTATATTCTGACCACATCTTGGGTTATTCTACTGAAAAATTTCCTTTAGCGTGATTTACATATGTATTCAAAAATGGATGATGATTACCATCATGACCATTTTGCAGACTATTTTACGTGAAATAACATTTCACATCGTCTGAAATCATATGCTTTTATATTCATGCTGTTTTTATCATCAGCTATGTATCTTATAATTCACAATCATCATCCAAAGTTCAAAATTGATGATAATCATCATCATTTGGAGGTTCATTTTGAGGAAAGAATAATGAAATTTTGTCATGATCAAACTTCACAAACTGATGATCATCATCAAAGTCATCATTTCGCGGTTTATTTTAGACGAGAGGTTAAAATAATCCAAATTGAGTGAAATTAAGAATAAAATTCATAATTAAAAAAGTTACAACATTTTGTTGCATCAATCGTCAGACCAAATCTTGTGTTATTCTACTGAAAAAATTCTTCCAGCATGAATTATGTATTCTAAAATTAATAATTATTACCTGGATTCGAAAATCGATTATTCTCATCAACATGATAATTTTTCAGTCCACTTCAGGTTGAATAATTGCATTTTACATAGTCTGAAATCGAATGATTTTTTTATTGTCAACTGTGTATTTCAAAATTCACAATCATCATCTGAAGTTGGTAATTAATGATTATCATCATCATTATTTTGCGGTTTATTTGGTTTATTTCGGGAAGAAAAGAATAAAATTTCACATTGCCTGAAATTGAATTTATTTATACTTACGGAAGCATTCCAAAAACTGATAACTACTCAACATTTGAAATTAATTATTCTCATAAAAATAATCTTACTGCAGTGCATTTTAGGTAGAATAATAACATTTTGCATCGTCTGATATTAAGTTTCCCCACATTTACGTGAACTTTCCGAAACTGCGGTTTTTGGAATGAAACACCGGAAAATGTTTTCCATTTTGCAGAAACGTAGAAGCTTCTCCAAGTTGGGGCAAACGTTTGCAGGCAGATCTGCCGGCTGGAATCACGGTGGTTACTTTTACCGCCCGATCGCCAGTTTCCAATTACACCAGTTCTTGTAGAATTACGATTCGCGTTCGTGGTGAGTAAATCCATACTGACGTTCACTTAACAAAAACACGAGAAAATTTTGATTGAAGCATTTCAATTACGAGAAAACACACAATGAAAATCACACTTTTCCTACTTTTCACAGGCAAAAGAGTCGGAAAAACGTTGATTTTCAACACGCGAAACAGTGCTGAAAATTTTTATTTTGTCGAGAGGTATAGAAAAAAAAAATCCACTCTGATAGTGACTGAATATTATAATGCTTGGAAAACTACTCGAAACAGTGAGAAGTACATTCATTTTCAACACGCAAAATAGTATAAAAAATGGTAATTTTTCCGAGAATTATAAAAAAAAAAAAATTATCATCTACCCTAAAAGTGACAGAATATTAGAATGTTCGGAAAATAACGCAAAACAGTGGGAAAAACGTTTATTTTCAACACGCTAAATAGTGGAAAAATTGTCATTTTTTAGAGAATTATAGAAAAAATAACAATAATCCTTACTGAACGTCATTGAATATTACAATGCCTGGAAAAATATGCAAAACAGTGGGAAAAACATTCATTTTCAACACGCGAAACTGTGAAAAATTGTCATTCTTATAAGAATTATAGAAAAAAAATTATCTTATCTGAAAGTGACTGAATATTATAATGCTTGGAAAACTACTGAAAACAGTGGGAAAAACGTTCATTTTCAATACGCAAAACAGTTTAAAAATTGTCATTTTTTCGAGAATTATAGAAAAAAAAAAAATTCTCACTGAAAGTCATATTACAATAAATGCTTGGAAAAATACGCAAAACAGTGGAAAAAATTGACATTATTTCGAGAATTATAGAAAAAAAAAAAATAATAATCCACTTCGAAAGTGACTGAATGTTATAATATCATTCTTTCAAAAATAATAAAAAAAAACAATAATAATAATCCACCCTGAAAGTCACGGAATTTCACAATGCTTAGAAAAATACGCACAACAATGGGAAAAACGTTCATTTTCAACACGCAAAACAGTGTGAAAAATAGTCATTTTTCCGAGTATCATTAAAAAATATATATATAGTAATACACTCTGTAAGTTACTCAATATTACAATGCTTGGAAAAATACGCAAAACAGTGGGAAAAAAGTTCATTTCCAACACGCAAAACAGTAGAAAAAATGGTCATTTTTTCGAGAGTTACATAAAAAAAATCCACATTGAAAGTCACTAAATATTACAATGCTTAGAAAAATACGCACAACAGTGGGAAAAACGTTCATTTTCAACACGCTAAACAGTAGAAAAACGGTCATTTTGTCGAGGATTATAGAAAAAAAATTATTAATTCACACTGAAAGTCACTAAATATTACAATGCTCGGAAAAGTACGCACAACAGTAAAAAAAAACATAAATTTTCAACCCGCAAAATAGTAGAAAAAACGGCCATTTTTTCGAGAATTATAAAAAAAGAAATAATCCACACCGAAAGTCACTGAATATATTACAATGCTCGGAAAACTCGGTGAAACTGCCGTAGACGCGATATTTGTTGCACGGGCTTGTTAATCTTTTTTCGACTCGGAAAGTTTCGCAAAAACAAGTCGTTTCCATCTTCATCCGCGCCGAGTGCGCGATCTCCTGAGAAATCCTATACCCGTTGCTGCATTGTGCATTCCCGGTCCTTTGTACTTTGCATTTTTTTATCCCGCCGCTTGCTCTATTTTGCGAGCGCTTAATCCTCTTTCGCGGATTCCCGCTGCTTTTAGGGTTTTTCGCGTCCCAATTAAAATTTGGGACGTTGCTGGAGAAAACGGGAAATGTTGGGTGACTTGTTGTCGCTGGATTTCGCGGAATAATTAATCATAAAATGTGTAAATATTCATTTAGAGAGAGAAAATGGAGAATTTCGAGTTGGGTTTACTTCAGAAAATTATTTTTTTATTGTTTAAATGTGGAATAAATCAAAAACTGGTTGAATACTTGAAGTATTTGAATTGTTGGAATGATGTAAAATAATTGAACAAGTGTTATTTATACGGGAAAAAAACGGAATTTCGGAGAACAAAAAACTTGGAAAAATTATTATGAAATATTATGATTTTTTTTTTTTTTGATGACTTGGAGAGAAAAAAACTTTTTCTATCAGAGAAATGAAGTGTAGAGGAAAATTCAGTTTATGATTTTGATTTGTGTACAAAATTACAAACTTATGTGTAAAAATCTTTGGGTTCCCTGCAATTTTTGAAATTTTGGATACATTAATTTTGTAGTTACGAAATTTGAGAGCTACTGAAGTTTGAGATTTGTGAATAACAAATTTTGAAGGAAATGAAGTATTATGAATTTCGTAGCTAGGAATTTCTGCATTTTCAAATTTTGGGTACAGAAATACGAAATCGATTTTTAGCCAATTATAAAGTTAGAAATTTCGAATGTTTTGAGTTTTGGAATCAGGAAATATGAAAAATTTGTTTCATAATTTTATGAATTGCGAATTTTTTTAGTTCTGAAATTTTCAAATTCAAATTTTGGTTACAGAAATACAAAATCGATTATTAGCTAATCAGAAAGTTGGAAATTTTGAATTTTTTTAGTTTTGGAATCAGGAAATATGAAAAATTATATTCATAATTTTATGGACTGCGAATTTTTCCAATTCTGGACTTTTTAAATTCGAATTTGAGGATCGTGAAAATCAAAAAACGAAATGTCTGAAATTTATGTTCGAAAATACGAAAAATGAAGAAATTTAAAATTTTCGAGTTTTTTGGGATCTAATTAATTTTGAAGTTGCTGAACTTGGAAATGACGACCAAAAAATGTACAAATTT
>JAPYZK010004661.1:0-14598 GCA_030522785.1 Platygaster equestris
CGGTATTTCACACTCGAAAATGCCGATTTTGAATTTCGAAAGTTGTTAACGATAGTCGAAGATCGATTTTTCTCTCATTACGAGAAATACCGTCAATTAATATTATTGTCAAATATCAACACCCTTCTTGACCCCTTTTTCGTCATTTTCATAATTCCTCAACGAAACTTTACTTTTCAAACTTGTTGAATAAATTTCGAGTAAAAATCACCTTACCCCCCTCCGAACGAAATTTCTGGTTACGTCCTTGGCCCTATTGGTCCAGAATTAATCCAAGTAAGTTAACTAGAGTTAATTTTCGGTTGAGCAGAGTTAATTTTGAAAAACAGTAAAATACTTTATAATTTTTACTCTGTTTTTACTCCTGAAATGCTTAAAAACTGAGAATCTAGTGTTTTTGAGGGATGTTTGTGCATTATTTTGGTAATAGCAAAAATGATCATTCTCAATGTAACAGTTTACAATTCTGACAGTACACATACTTTTTCGACCATAATTAAATGAAATTCATGCACAAGGGAGCTTCCATAAATGATGTCACGGTCCTGGGGAGGGGGGGGGGGGGGGCGGCGTCGCTATACGCTGGTTTTTCAAAATTTCAGGTTTAGTAATTGACAGAAGTGAAGAAATGTACAGAAATATCAAAATTACATTAAAATTTTACTTCACGAACTTTACGAACTCGGTAAATGTAAAAAATAAAGAGCAATGCATGAAGTCAAGCGATTTTACAAAATTCAGTCACTTTATTCCTGTTTTCACAAATTAAATAACTATAATAATATATGAACTTCAATTCGAAATTTCACAATTTTTGGATTTTTGATTTTTATAGTCAATTTTTGAATCTTCAGGACCTGGAAGATGGAAAATTTTATGGTTTTTCTAGTTCAAGATCATAATTTTTGAGAGTTTCGATAATTTTCGAAATAGAAAAAACAAATTTTGTGATACATACAACCATTGGGAAGGTCGAAATTTCAAGATTGTTCAGATTTCGGAATTCAAATAATTACAACATTTTCGTGCAAAAATTTTCATCAATTTTCGAGTTTTTGATCCAAATCGAAAATTGTTCCATCTCCACAAAACCCGAAAAGTCCTAAATTTAATAGTTTTTAAACTAGCGTCAAAATTTGGAAAATTCTGATGTTTTTAAGAATAACAAAAATAATTTGTGATTCACATAGACAATTTTAGATTGTCAAAATTATCCAATTCCTCGGATTTCAATAATCAAATGTTTTCATTCCAAATTTCGGAATTTTCGGACTTTTAATTCGAACGTGTAGTAAATTCTTAAATCTCCAATACTTGGGAATCAAAAATAATACAGTTTCCAATCCAAAATCAAAATTCAAGAAATCTCGATGTTTTCGAAAAAGGGATGGAAAAAGAATTTTTCTCATCCCAAATGCAAAAATTGTTACAATTATCGCGCACAACGACGGTACTTGAAACCTGAGAATTAAGCGCATATTTTTTCGAGCACAAAATTTCCCAGGGACGAAATGACAGCGGAGAAAACGGCATTGAATTCGCGAGGGAAAATATACGGCGCGAGCGGCTTGCTTAGGAAATGGCCGGGATTTGCATGAGAATGCGTGCGAAAACACACCCTGTTATAAAAAGATACGCGCGAGGACCGCATGCAGTTCAATTGGAAGCAACCGGTACACGTCTCGGCCATCGCGACAGATATACATTTTCCCCCTCCTTCGAGCCCCTCGTTTTTTTTTGCATTTGCGCGCGTACACACGCAAATGCAAAAAGAAAGGCGAAAAGAAAAAAATCGGGCCTTTCTCGTTTCTCACGGCACGCGTAAAAGCGCGATTGATTCACTGCAGGAAATGCTTCCTTTCGCTCTTGACCTTTTTTCCATTTCGATATTCAAGGACGCGAGTTCCGCGATCGGGCTTTTCGCGCGAGCGAGAGAGATATTACACATCGCGTTGTCGTATACCATCGCAAATTCGATCATTTTTTCAAGTTCAGGATCGTCGCGGAAGCATACAAGATTTCATGGTTTTTGTATAAAAAAAAATAAAACAAAAAAAAAAAATAAAAAAAATGAAAACTACAGGACTAAGTCTGAATTGTACTTGGATACATTTTTGTAAAATGTGTGTGTCGAATTTAAGGAAAATCGACAAGAAATTTTTTTGAAAATGGACTTTTGATTTTGGAATTCCATGAGTTTATCAGGTTTTTCAGGGCTTCAGTGTCGATTTTTTAAGATAATTTGCTAAATTTCATGTTTTATATATGAATAACGATGTTACTTCAATTGGAAAAATGTTGCAAATTTTAGCATAGAAAATTGTTAACATCATCTCATGTAATTTATGAAACGAGAAATTTATATAGTTTTAGAAAATGAAACCTATTTTCGAAAAAATGTACGAAAAATTCTAAAACAATTTTTTAATAAACAAAATGTAAGCCCTTTCTATAACTTTCGGAAAAAGACTAGTTATTCCAAAATTTCTTAACGCTTAACAATTTGGGAATCTTTAGTGATTTTTGCGAATTTTAAGAAATCTTGAAAAGTTTTCGAAAATTCTCGTCAAATTTCAAAATATCTTCCAAAATGGTAGTAAATTATTCGAAGAGTCGAAAAATTTCCAACTTTTTTTACATTAATTCTCTTGAATTTTCGGACACTGGCAAAATGTTACCGAAAATCGTCAAAATCTCTAAAAATAAGTCTGAAAAATTGCTTCAATTTTCGGACAATAACTGTATAAAATTTCTGCATAATCACTGGATTTCTCATACATTTTGCGAAAGGATAAGAGATGCCTGTGAACTTAAAAAAAATGTTCAAAATCCCGAAACATCTGAATAATTTTCAAGACTTCAAGATTTCGACCAAATTCTTAATAAGCTGAATATATTAATAAAAATGTTCTGTATTTTCAAAAACTCATAAAAAGTGGAAATTCTATCAAATACTCCAAACTTTTATGAATTCTCGAAAGGTTTACAATAAAAAAATTTCGGCGGTATTGAAAAAATACTGAAAAACCCTCGCAATTTTCATATTAAAAAAAAACTCGATATACTCACCAAAAGTAGTTAAAAATAAAAAATTCTAAAGGACTCTGGAAAACCCAATTGAATTTTAAAAAATTCTCAAAAATACTGCAAAAACTTCCAAAACCTACCAATTGCATCAAACCAAAAACTTGAAAATTCGAACATTACCTTCAAACCTTCACCATCCAAAATACCCTCAGAAAATCTTCTTTCATCCTCATAATTAAACAACCCAAAAGTTGATAAAATTTCAAAAAACCTTCTCTCGCACCCCACAACAACCCGAACATAAATTTTGTCTACGAATCCTCCCTGCAAAACACAACTTCATTCTCTGTTATTAAACATTCCAAATTCCACTCGCATTTCAGCCTCAAAATTCCACCACGAATTAAAATTCGCTGCCCGCAATTTTCGCAGTAATAATGAATTCTCGCTCGCAATAAATTTCGCTCTAAAAACCAGTCGTGATTCAGTGATGAGTTCGAGTTTCGTCACAAAAGTCGCGATGCCATTGACGGGCGTTACGTAATCCCCGAGAGATAAGGCATCGGAAAAAAAAAATATATATTCCGGTGATTTTAATACGAGCTGTACATGTGTGCATCGTTTGCACTCGCGCACCAGCGAAATGGAGGCAACGTGTAAACTGGGTATCGTGATACTGACCGGATGCTACTTCCTGCTTACAGAGTTTCTACCTACCGTTCTAACGCTCTTCGTACACCGATCATCTTTTCACTTAACGCGCGCGAACCGGCCTAAAAAAAGACATCGTTTCTATTTCGTCGTCAAGTTTCAAACTGGACATTGAACTGCCTACCATTTAAGGGAATACTTCAATGAACGTAACGAATTTGAAGAATTTGGTCATTTGCGATTCATAGTACATTATTGCGATTGCGAGCAATGTTGATTTTGCGAAACGAAAGAGTTGAAGTCCGAGGCGAAGCCGAGGACTTTAATCGTTTCGTAAAATTAACTTTTGCGACGCCACTTTTGAGATTAGAATCGAGTAAACTTTTTTTTACAGGTACCATCCATGTTTGTCAAAAATAAGGACATCCAATCAATGTTCATTTTTCATCGCATTTTGAAAATGAATAAATTATTTCGATTTCGGTGATGCTTTATCCAGAGGTAGGTATAATTACGAGAAAGGTGAGAAGTGTAAAAACATACCTTCATCAAAATCATAATTCTACGTATCAAAATTTGCAACTTTTTTTCTGGACTTCGAAATTTTATCATTTTGGAATTTTCGGGTCTTTAAGTACAGTAAAACCTCTCATACTGTCCACTCTCCATCTTTGTCAACCACAGAGTTAGTGGAACAGTGACAGAGATAGTAGACAGTATGAGAGGTTTTACTATATATTATGGATTTTCATATATTTAAATTCTTCGAAAATATGTCGAAAACTCAAAATTTAAAAACTTCTAAAATTTCAGAATTTAATTATCATTTGAAACTTGACATTTTATAATTTTTTATGCAGAACTTCAAAACATTTTACGTTTCTTGAAAACTTTACAAATCCCTAAGACTAAAAAGATCGAAAACATCGAAATGCTTCAAGATTTTGTACAAGTTTGAAATTTGTCAAAATTTTCATCAAAACTTCAATAATTTTAGCTTTTTTAAGCTTACGAATCATTTAAAATTTACGAAACTTTCAAAATTCCAGACTTTAAAGGCTCAAAACTTCACAATGTTTAGAAATTCTGCAAAACTTAAAAATTCTACCGAATTTTCCAGATTTGAAAATTCCGAAATCTCAAGAACTTCGAAAATTCCAATATCTACAAAACTTCAATTCATCCAAAACTTCTATACATTCAAAAATTTGTTGTAGCTTCTAACGCTTCTAACCTATACAATTACGAATTTTTTTAGAATTCTTAAAAATTTCAAAATTTCCGAAACTTTTGAAATTTTATACTTTCTTAAAAATTCCAATGCTTTTAAAATTGCCAGGCTTTGAAATTTTCAGAACTCCGAAAATTCTAAAATTTAACGAATTCCAAACTTCTAAATTACAAAATTTCGAAACTCTAAAAAATCCAAAATCTCCAGAATAAATCTTGCGAAATTTCCAAAACTTTCAAAACTTCATACATTCTCAAAACTTGAAAATTCCAGTACTTTCAAAATTACCAAAGCTCCAAAACTTTCAGAAACTAGAAAATCCTAAAACGTCACGATTTACAAACTTCTAAATCACAAAAATTCAACATCTCAAAAATACCAAAATCTCACAAAACTTCCAATTCCAAAGACTTCAGAACTTCGCAAGTCCATAAAACCTAAAAATTTCAAAATATCGTGCATAAACTTATGAAAATTTTGCATGGAAAAGAAAATGTCCCTTCCCGATCAAAATCTTGGCTTCGCCCTTGGCCTTCAAGAACTTCTAATGACTCAAAATCATATCATTTTCCGAAATCAACCAACTGTGGAATCCAAGTGTGTTTCATCGTTTTCCAACTAGATGAGTCATTACAACACTTCTTCTTAACTCCAGACTGGGATGGTTTTTCGCCAATGTGAATGCGTACATGAATTCACAAAATTCAACAAATTCACATTAAATTTCGAAGTCTAGAAACATCAATTAATCAACAAAAATTCACTAAAAACAGACACACATTACCTGAACATCCTAATAGCCTAAAAACCATATTCATAAAGATTTCAAAACAATCAAAAATCAAAAGCGAAAAAAGAAAGCTTAAAGTCGCAGCCCCCGCCAAAAAAAAAAGGGAATTTTGCCCGAGCCACCCAGCAAATATTAAAAAAAGACAACATTCCAACCGCATTCCCCGCGATGAAACTGGAATGTAGCCGTCAGGTGAAGAGAGCGGATTTAATGAAATACCAGGTACACTCTGGAGGAGCGTCGCTGATCGGGCTTATCGTGCACACGCGGGCATCGCGAGAGCGATCACCGATAGCCGATAACGAGAGCTCTCGCTCGCTCGCTCGAGTTTCGACTTTCTAAAAGGCCCCGACGCGATCGGCGCATATCCTGAAATTGATATCCCGGCCTTGCGCCTCGAGTACTAGGTCGCGCGAGTAAATCGCACACAGCGTACTCCTGGGGCTGTCTATTTTCTATGAAATTTCGAGGTCCCCGGATGCGAAAAACGAAAATCGACCGACTGAATCCAAATATGCCAATCGTTTTCACGGAAAAACCGTACTCTTTGATGCAAAAATTATCAAAAGTATCTTTCAATGTCGAATATAATGTATTCTGCACAATTAAAAATTCAATCCAAGAATTTACATAGTTATGATCGAACATATTATTACCGGTGAGTAAATAGTGTTTTTTTTTAATTATGAAAATTGCGAGGGTTTTTCAGCATTTTTTCAATACCGTCGAAATTTTTTTAATTTAAACTTTTCGTCAATTCAAAAAGTTTAGAGTATTTGATAGAATTTCCACTTTCTATGCTTTTTTAATAATACAGAAAATTTTTATGAATTTACTGAGTTCATTAAGAATTTGGTCGAAGTCTTAAAGTCTTGAAAATTATTCAGATCTTTTGGGATTTTGAAAAATTTTTCAAAGTTCACAGACATCTTTCACCCTTTCGCAAAATGTGTGAGAAATCCAGTAATTATGCAGAAATTTTGTACAATTATTGCCCGATAATTTAAACAATTTTTCAGAATTATTTTTAATGATTTTGACTATTTTCGGTAACATTTCGCCAGTGTCCGAAAATTCAAGAAAATTAATGTAAAAAAATTGAAAATGTTTCTTCTCTTTGAATAATTTACTACCATTTTCGAAAATATTCTAAAATTTGACGAGCATTTCAATAACTTTTCAAGATTCCTCAAATTCCGTAAAAATCACTCAAGAAGCCCAAATCTTTGAGCGTTACGAAATTTTGGAATAATTCTAGTCTTTTTCCGAAAATTATAGAAAGGGCTTACATTTTGTTTATTAAAAAATTTTTAGAATTTTTCACGTAGTTTTTTGAAAATAGGCTTCATAAATTACATGAGATGATGTTTCCATGCTAAAACTTGCAACATTTTTTCAATTAAAGTAATATCGTTATTCATAATTCATAATGTTACATATTATGTAAAACATGAACGTCAGTAAATTCTCTTGGGAAAGAAAACGATTGGACAAAATTTAATTCAATTCAACTAACTAATGATACATGTGATTATTCACTGATTTTCCTTCATGAAAATAATTTACACTTTCTCGGTGTATTTTATAAATTTGTTCTGCCATGTTTGTTTACATCAACAGATTTCGAGAGAGCAAAACCAGCGAAACGCTTCATTGATCTTCATCCGCGGCACTTGTTTTCGAAAAAAATTGAAAAAATAAAGGGAGAAAAGAAACGCGCGAAAAGATAAAGCGTTATCGGAGCTCGAAACGAAAGCGGGTAAATACCTCGGAAGCTACGGCCCCGAGGTTTCGTTTTATCAGAAGTGATAACGGTCGCGGTCTATTGGAAATAACGTCCGAATCGAGCAATTTGTCTCAACAAAAATTTTGTTTGTGTGTAAATGACATGTTTTTTCACGGTTCTATGATTTCGAGTAAAATGACGCATTGGTGACGGCACCATGTAGTGATAATTTTTTACATTCATTCTGAAGTCATTTTGAATTTTATCATATTCGCTGGAAATGTATCAAGAGACAAAGATAACTTTAGGGATTTTGAGAATAACTTTTAAAAAATGAATATTTCTGCATGGTATAAAAAATTTACAATTAAAATTAATAGGGACTCTCTCAAGTGAATTCAAATATTTTTATACTCACAACAATTTATCCACATTCAAACAGTCATAAATTCAGCCGGCCATACTCAATTATTTTTTCAATACAATTGTTTCCAAAATGAGAAACAAAAATGTGAAATTATGATAACGAATGAATATTATCAAGAATTAATTATTACTCTGCTCGAAGATAATACGTGGTGTTATCACTTTTATCCATTCATGGCGCTCGTTTTGGAGCTCAGTATTGGATTTTATCAGTTACTAAATCATTTTTGCCAACTTTCTACTATACGATGATAATAAAAACGGATATTAAAAATACACCAAGTAAAATTGAACAGATAAATGTGTAGGTACAACGAAAAAACGAAAACGAAAAAAAAAAATAATGGTAATTAAATGGAATGTAAAGTTTTATTATGAATATTATTTTTCTTCGTCCATCATTGAAATCTCACATATCCAATGAACTGAATTGCATATTGTGGCGCATTGAATTAATAATTTCTGTGAATCACTTTGATTCATGTCGCGTCAATGCACGTTACTTCATGACTCATCACTCATGTTTGAAGAATTTGTCGCTTTCATTTAGGAGTGTTTGAAACTGTGCCAAACTTGACAAAATGAAATGACTATTCAACTCGAAACTTCAGCGGAATTTTTATATTTCAACAAAGAAATGGAACAATGATCAGCGTTTTCGTTCTTTGTTCGAATAACAAAGGACATTAGGCGCTTTTTTTCATTTACATGAGTTTCCAATGTTTTGTTTTGTTATTATTTTTTTTTTTTTTCGTTTTTCACTGATATTGTATCCCCTAGATTTTATCTGGATTATGCTGGTATATGATAATAGTTTAGACATTATGTAAAAACTGCATATAATTTGGAAAAAAAGTCAAATGTCTTACGCCTAAATATTCCGCAATACGTTAAACAAATATTGTGGATATTATGTTTGTATATTTTGTAATTGAAAAATACAAAAATATGACCATACAAATACTCAACATTTTTTATCATTAAAAATTCTTTTGACTCACACTGTTAGAATTTTTTTATAATATGCAAGTTCTGCGATTCGAAATCATACAACAATTAAATTATGAACTCTTGAATCCAAAATTTTCGTGCATTCTTATATTATCCGGAATTTTTCGAAGTTTTAGGAAACCATTTCAAAAGTTTTAGAAAATACGTACTGCAAAATTTTAAACAGTTCATCAAATCTATTAAAGTGATCAATTTTTAAAAATTCAGATAAATTTTCGAACAATTATTCCGGAAAATACGAAATGTCGACAAATCTGAGAAATCGTAAAACATAGAAGTTATTTAAAGCTTCAAGAAATCTCCATGAATTAATATTTTGAGGGCTTTCAAAAAATCGCAAAAATTTCTTCCGATATTTAAAATATTTAAAACCACTTACATACGTATTTCCGAAATTGCAAATATGTTTTTCGGAATTATTTTCAGAAATCACGAAGAAATTCAGATACTCCTTATTAAATTCACAATATACACACACACACACGCACAAATTTTGAAAATTACATAAAGTAAAAACTTAACAAAAATTTACCAATTCTTTCAAATTCTTACCAGCGTCTCGAAATAGAACGAAAAAATTACAAACGCATTCCCAAAAGTCGCAGAGTCTACAAAAAATACGAATCTTCAGATATTTTTCCACTTGGAAAAGTTACTACGTCAACTACTTCAATCCGCAAACATTCTCTGACTCCAAAAAGCGAAACATATTCACTGATCTATTCGATAAAATTTTACTGACTGACTGGATTCTTAATTCTGCCATCAGTGAAATTTAAATAAACAAATTACTGTAATTTTCCTGATTCTAACTACCTGGATCCTCAACTACATCCGTGGAATTTCACTATTTCAGATTTCGAGAGCAAAAGCCAAAGCCCCACGAAAACCACGAAGAAAATGATCAAAACCCCTAAAAGTCCGAAATCTGACCAGACTAGTCGACATCCCATCCCCCGAAAAGGCGAATAATAATCGAGGCGTCATTAGCTTTTGGCTCGGCTGTTTACATGGATGAAGAGCTCGAACGGGCGGCCGCATGCGAGAGCGCGCGGGATTGAAGCCGCGGATAGCATAGAACCAGTTGTCCGGCTCGCCCCGTTTCCCTCCGCGAGAAGAGAGCCCGCACCGCGCGCATACCGGGCATACCGCTTCGCTTTACCTTGAGAAAATGCACGCGCGCGCGAACGACCGCTATTAGAGCCATATACGCGAGAAGCAGCAGCGCCGATCCCGCCGCAAATTCACTTCCTGCATCGGCGCCGCGTGACCTCGCGACTCTTCATGGAGCCGAAGTCTGCAATTTTTCGTTTACGCGACGATACAACGGAAATATCACCCCCACAACATCCTTCCAGGGGTGAAAACATGAATCCCATGACACCAAATTTCGAAAAATGACCAGATTTTGGCGGATGACAAAACTTCAATGACGTTCCTGATTCTTAACAGTGGAATTTCGAAGATTTTGAAGTTATTGTTCGATTTTTGGATTTCTAGCGGGGAAATTTCGAAGATCAGTTTAATAACTCGATCAAAGTGCTCAGGGAGGTTGAATTTTCGGAAATTTTAGAAAATTGCCTAGATCTGTTGAATTTATTTCACATTCCTAGATTTTTTCGAATGGAATTTTGAAGTTTTCGAAGACTTGTCTCATTTATTGACAATTCTGGATTTCCAATATCGTAGCTTCAAAAATCTGGGTATATCTCTTAATCAGGTTGCTCGTTAATCAACTTTTAATTTTCAAAGCAGGTCGTTTTATTTCTCTTATCGATTCTTCTACTTTTTCAGAAAAAAATTAAGGTCCAATCGTCCAAATCGGATGTGGATTTACAGAAAATATTCCCTGAAAATCTTAAATTTTCGTCAATTTTGTTCGTAAAATCAGTGGTTCTGATGATTTTCAAACAGTACTCCATGAGAATCTCAATTTTTCGTCAATTTTTTACGTAAAAAATTTATTTACAATTTTCAGAAAATATTTTCTCAGAATCTAAATTTATTCCCCAATTTTTTATGTAAAACAGTGTTTTTTGATTTTCAGACAATATTTCATGAGAATCTCAATTTTTCGTCAATTTTTTACGTAAAAAATTGTTTTATGATTATCAGAAAATATTTTCTTAGAATCTTAATCATTTTCCATTGCAGAGCAGAATTTTCCTACCAACGAATAATCTCTCCCCCTTTCCCCCTTCCCTATACGTCATATATTATCAGCGTGACGACTTTATCTTTTTATATAATGCCATTATTTCTACAGGTTCGTAAACGTCGTATCGGAAATATGTTCGCGCCTTGAATGACCGTTGATTTGTCGACTGGTTTTAACGATCACGCGTGATTTATCCACGAATTTTAGCTATTTTCTAACAAAATGTTTTCAGAGCTTTCATCAATAATGCATGCGAAAAGTGGTTGACTGTAAGGATGACAATATTTTATAAATCACCGATATGATAACCAATAAACCTTAATTTAATGTAAATATTTCTTCATTCTTTTTTTGAAAAAATCAAAATATTATCATAAAATATAGCTCCATATCCAATCTAGCTCGAAAAAAAATTATAAATATAACTGGGGAATTCAATTTTTGCTTACCAACTCAAACACATTCGAATTTGACCAATGAACAATCATCTTGGTTCAGCACAACTTACCTAAAACATAAAAACAACCGATTATTAGAAATCAGAATTCTTCGCATTCATTCATATAATTACAGATCCTTTCAACCACTAAAAGTCATCAAGTTAATGGCCCAATGAATCAAATATTCGAAAAGGAATTCTCGGATTCATCAAGCCACAAAAAACCAGCCTGTCATCAATTCGTAATCTAAAATTTTTCTACTATCAAGTTCTAAAATACGTGTATGAGTAACTGGAATCTCCGGATCAAACAGAAGTTCATTCTTTTCTTGTTTATCCCTCATTCTGATAAGCTTATTCGTTCCAAAAATATCAACTGAAATATTTGTCAAACAAATGAAAAACATGTAGTTAATTATTCTTCAAAAATTCGATGACAAGTCAACAGCATCGAATTATGTATCGCTACCACACACAAAAACGTCGAAAGCGAGCATTCTGCAAAAGCGAATAAGTTGGCGCCTGTGCGAAAGAATACGCGGCGTCTGGCCATTTGCCTAGTCTTGGCTGTGACACCCTTTTTCCTCGGCCTAGACAAGCTGTATTATTAGAACCTCGGCCTGTGCATCTTCGCGTCTTTTAGCCCACGAGAAATTCGCAGGAAAATCAGCCGCAAAAATCACCCCAAGAAAAAAAAACATCGTACCGCGAACGAAAATTCAAAAACTACACAAACAACATTTAAATTGCAACCTCGAAAAAATTATCACTCGTGTTATTCTGGGCAACTTTTTTATTCCGGGTTATACAAAATCGCCCCAAGCTGAGATACAACGAATTATCCACACGAATTTTGTTCACACCGTTGCCTTTTTCCAGTCAGAATTCTCGGAACATCAATGAGATTTGATCGAAATGTCAACAGATTCGATTCACAGTTGATAATGTTTTATCGAATTGAATCCTTTAGAATGATTTTGATCGAATAACAGTTTCCATTTTTAGAAGTTTTCTGAAATTATCGAAATTTTGAAAAATAGTACAACAATTTGTAAAATTTGTAAACTACACAGTACACGATTCAATATAAGGTTTTTCACTGACGTGAGTGCGAACGTGGATTAAAAATGAAATAGTTTATTAAAAACTTGTCTGCAAATTCAACAACAAGACGGTTTTCTGTCAGTGTGAGTACGAACATGATTTTTCTGATCAGATAGGTTCGTTCAAACTCTTTTGCAAAGTTCACCCTGGTACGGTTTTTCGCCAGTGTGAGTGCGAACATGAATGGGAATGTCGATTAAAACTTTGTTCGCACGCTTTACACCGATATGATTTTTCGCCAATGTGAGTACGAACATGGTTTTTCCAATTAGAAAGTCATTGGAACTTTTTTCGTTAACTCCACACTGGTATGGTTTTTGGCCAGTGTGAGTGCAAACATGAATTATTGAACGAAATCAAACTTTATAATGAGATGGTTTTCTGCCAGTGTGAGTACGGACGTGACTTTTTAAAATTTAACAAGTCATCGGAACTATTTCCATGAAGTGTACTCTGGTACGGTTTTTCGCCAGTGTGAGTGCGCACATGAATTTTCGAATGAGATTCAACTTTACAATGGAAGGGTTTTCTACCAGTGTGAGTACGCCATGACTTATTAAATTTAATAAGTCATTGGAACTCTTTTCGTGAAATCCACACTGGTACGGTTTTTTGCCAGTATGAGTACGAATATGATTTTACGAAAAAATGGTTCATTGAAACTTTCTGTGCAAACTTTGCACCAGCAGGGTTTCCTGCCAGCGTGAGTACGAACACTATTTTTAAAATTTAATGAGTCGTTGGAACTCTACATTAGTAAGGTTTCTCGCCAGTGTGAGTGCAGGCAAGATTTTTCGAACTCTAAAATTACACAAATAAATATATTTTAACCTACAATACACTTCCCTAGTGATAGTAGTTTTTATAAAAAACTTATAAAGAATTTTTATAAGGTCGATTTTATAAAAGTTTTATAAAATTTTCATTTTTTATAAAGTGGTTTTATAAAATTTTTATATAAAAAATTTACTTATACAAATTTTTTTTCAACATTTGTAAAAATGTGCAAAAATGTTTCTAACCTTTTTTGGATCATTTTGCTGATGTATATACGATTTTTCATCAGTTTATGAGGCTCTAGCTCAAATTTCGTTTCGAAAGAAATTTAAAATTTTTTTGAAGGCATCAGCGGGATTTGAACTTGCAACCTGTGCGCATCAGAAATGCGATAGTCAACTTTCTTGTCTATCAAATCTACGTCTATTTGGATGCTTCTTTTCAATTTGAGTTGAAAAATTTTCAAATCCTATATAATTATGTTTCTAAGTTTTATAATTGTTAAAAAACGTTATGAACATGATTTGCTATTCCCTTGTGTTATAAAAACGTATCAAATATCAAAGAGAAATTCCTTACATCAGGAAAATTTTTTGTAGAAAAATATGAAACTTTTTATAAAAATCGCGAAGTTTTTATAAAAATAAAGGTTTCATAAGAAAATTTGGAGGCTTTCAATTGTTTTTATAAAAAAACAGATGAAAAAAATTTTTTTTATCAAGTTTTTATAAAACCACTTTATAAAAATCGAAACTTTTATATAACTTTTATAAAATCGACCTTATAAGAAAACGAATTTTTATAAATAATTCACCGATTTTATGAAAATTTTGCCTGTTTTTATAAAAACTACAATTACTAGGCTTCTATAAAAACAGAACCCGCAAAACGAAAGTTCGAAAACTCCCTCGCGTCTCTCTATTTTTCCGTCGTCGCTATTTTTATAATTTTAATTTTTCCGTTTCAATTCTAAACCAAGCCCTAAACAATGGGATTCCCGTTGCGAAAGTGAGAATGGAGGGTACGCGAAAACTCGTTAAAACGAGATGAAAAAGCCCACGCGGAGAGGGCCAAAGTCGCGCGTCGCGTGGGCCGTTTGTTGTTGCGCCGGAAGAGCCGGCGTGTAGTACGGGGCATTTAGACATTTGCTGAGAAAAAATTCCGAGACGAATTCGGCTTTCGATTTTCGAAAGCGTACTAATACACGAGTCGAAAACCACATTTTGCACAATTCCACCCGGTGGTAAAAAGCCGCCAT
>JAPYZK010004662.1:0-16956 GCA_030522785.1 Platygaster equestris
AGTCAAAAGTCGACGGTCGAGCAGCGCGAGTGAATAGTTGTTGAATAAAGAACTTTGGTATTGTGAAATAAAAAGATTGTGAATTGTGCAAATCGTGTACGTGTCTCATTGTGGACCCCAACATTTATTTCGTTAAAATTTTAAGGTAAACAAATGGAATCAAAAACATCAAGTTAAAAAAAAAGAATTTTTATGGCAATTTTGAACGAAAACAAAATTTAAATGCTGTGGAGATGAAGATAAGATTGTGACGATTTCCCCGAGGATTTTCCACAATAATTCGGGAAAATTTCCATGCGATATGGAGTTCGAAAATTTTCTTTTCAAGTATTTTAAAACTTGATTCATCTCTTAAAACAAGAACATTGAAGAAATAGAACGATTTAAACATTGCAAAAACGCAGACGAAAAAATAGAGATAAAAAGCACATAGCGCGCGTATATATTTCCATTGGATTCGGGTTCGAACGTTTTCCACGCTCGTGACTACGAGAAGAAAATCCTCACGTGGAAGCGCAAGTATGACTTTTCAAGATACGTATAACTGTGTTGCGGGGTAGTAGTGCGAGTCTATTATTCGAAAATGGAGCAGATATCGGTTGTCGATACTACCACGAAGGTCCGCATATTCGATCGCGCCGCCTCCAAACGTTTCACGCAGACTTATTATTCGCGTATCGCTTTCGTTCTAACTCTCCTGATATTGGAAACGCTTCCACGTGGGACCTACGACACGCAAAAAAATGGCCGAGTTCAATTGTTCGGGATTTAACTTCGATTCATTACAATTCGAGGGGTTTTATGCACGGAGGGATTTTAATGAAATTTCGGATGGAGATATTAATATTGGATATTGGAACACAGGCTAATGATTCGGAAAGTTGGTAAAATGTGTACTTAGATCGAAGTTGATTTGGTGTATGGATGATTTTCGATAAGTTTTCCAGATTTTCGTCAAATTTTTAAGAATTTGTGGAAGATTTTTCGGATTTTTGAGAATTTGAGTCATTTATGTAAATTTTTGATGGTCTTTATTCATCTGGAATTTTTGTTGGGTATTTTTGAAAATTAATGTGGTTTTTCAGAGAGCAATAACCATTTTTTCAACAATTCATTTTTTAACTTTTGTACAATACAATTTTCTGTGACTGGGCATTTCCCTGAATTAAAAATAAAGAAAAATTACAAAAAATATGATACGTCCGAAGTAGTTATATCGTATCTTTACAAATTGTGACACTGGAAAAGTTTCAGTTGAATCATGAAAAAAACATTAAATACCTTAAATATTACATTTTTTGACCCTTCTTTTCGTTGCACAGATTTTGAGCTTTTATTCTTACGTCTTCGACGCCCATCCCTTGCACATATTCCGTCTTCTCTCATTTCTCGCATTATCTCCCAGTGCTTTTTTATTTTTTTGTCTGATATTTCTTAGGAAAAGAGCTGAAAAGTTCCGTTTACTTCGGTAACGTGGTTTTTAATATCTGGGGAATATTGTACTTTGCGTGGTTGTAGCGACGAAGTCGTGCTTATCGCGGTTCTTATGCTCGTGAATGTCGTGACACTCGCGAGATTTGGTTTTAATGGACGTTTGTCTGCTCCGAAGGTACTTTTTTCCATTGAGATTGTTTTTTAACAGTCAATTTGAACCTGAAATGTATCATTTGATGTACAAAATTGACTAGTAAAAATATTTTTTCATACGAATTTTTAGAAAATTTGTTTGTTGATTTGTTAGAAAATTACGGTGAAATTACAAGTTATCCAAAACTCTCAGGAAGTCTGTAATAATATTCAAATCCTTATAAAATGGGGAATAATCAGACAATTTTACTACTTGGAGTTCAAAATTTGAGAATTTGAATTAATTTGAATTTGAAGATTATTCGTACATTCTGTAATGTGAAAATGAGAATTTAAAAAATTTTCAAACGATGAGATTGCGGCTTTCAGACAATTTAATAGTATATTATCTTCCAAAGGGCAAAAATTTTTTTTTTACGAATGCGAGTTTGTATTACGAGGCTTCATTACCCTCATTTCACGTAAATTTTTCACTCGAGCTTTATTCACAGAATTTTCCCTCGAAGTCTCACCGGTGTAAAAACCAAGGAACTAACGTAAAATCAATGCTTGAGATATCAAATTCCCGAAAAACGAATTCACGGCCGTAAAAAAGATGTTGCAAAATGGATAGAATAACTTAGTCGGAGTAGCTTCCATTGCATTTCGCTTTAGCCCTCGACTATACACAATGGAATCACCGAGGCTCGGGATTTCTCAGCTCGATAAGACAAGGCTTCTTCGGAGATGGCATCGGATTTAGATTTGAATCACGTAGCTCCCGTTCTATCCAAGGAATTGGTATAGAACTACCCCCTGCCCCTCAATGTACCACCCCCTGCGATCTTGTTTTACTTCTACACTCGTTTATCTGTCTCAGAAGGAAAAAACTTGCTCAAGTCCAAGTTTATTGCCACCATACATGCACCTGAAGCTCACAGTTTGTCTCTTAGTGAAATGTCTTGATAGGTTTAGCTTCGTCACGGTCCGTTCGAGCGAGGACACGAACATCTCTCTAAAACGTTTTTCGTTAATATAGATTGTTTTTTAGAATCGATTTGAGGCTGAAATAATTTATTTGAAATTGAATTGACTAACGTAGTTTTTGGGATGGCAGTTTTTAGAGTAGAAAATTTTTTTTTGGTTTTCGGAAGACTTTAGCGCGCCCGAAATCTCGAAACGTGCATGAATACGCGGGTTATTTTCCTCTTGGAGATGCTCGTATTCATAGCCGCCGAGGCACGATCAAGTGTTCGGGTCAATTGTATTGAGGAATGACGAAGGGTCGATTTTGAGGTCGTTTTTACATACGTTGTTGTTTATCTGCACTGGAGAACACCCTTTAGTGAAAATATAAAATTTTTATACTTAAAAAAAAATACGAATCGCTTAAAAAAAAAGAATGACCATAATGTGAAACTTGCAAATTTTTTCCGAAGGCCTCAAAATTGTTGAGGCTTTCAGAAAATTGTGGTTGGAAATCATAAAAATAATTGAAACTCATCGTAAATATGGAACGTTTCGTAAATTTCAGAATTTGTTGGTGAGGTTAAAGAACTCTCGATTTCCTGCTAATTTTTACACGCGAAGAAAACTCATCAAACAACTCGCTAATTGCCAAACGTACTTTCATAATTAGACCCTTTCCGTTGTGTCATCGAGTAGGAAAATTCCCCGCGAGGCTCGACGGCGCGAAAATCCCTTAGCATGAATAGACTAGGACTATGAATAGAAAATTGTCAAGCACAAGCACCAAATCTCCGGCCATAAATATAGAATTTCTGCCCTGAGTTATTGCGCCTCGGCGTAAACCTATTCGGCCGGATCCCCTTTTGTGCGCCAAGTCGCGTTTTGTTTTCGCCTTCTTTTGCTTCTTCTATCTCATTATTCTTTGCACTTGTGCCGGGGCGAAAAACGGGGGCGAATTTTCTTTCATCCGCGCCGCGCTTTGCCTCTTTTTCACACCTGTGGCGCTCACATCAAACACGCCCGGCGGAAAATTTGCACAGCCAAACTTAGTTTGGGAAATGAATAAATTCAATTTTTGCCACCTTTATGGATGTTTTTATAAAGTTTTTGGAATGAATTATTCGTTGCTCGAAATTTGGTTGATTATTTAGTTACGAAAAATTGAAATTATGACAAAAAATCCTCTGGATGATGGAAATTTTTGACAATTTTACATTCTTGAGAAACTGTGAGTTATTTATAATTTAATGAATTTTTCTGTGCATCGGCAAATTTTTATGGGGAAAAATTGCAGCATTATATGAATAATTTCGACATGAAATTTAAAATTCTCGTGGTATATTGAAAAATTCACTTACAATGCAACACCAAAACTTGACAGTCATTCATATTCATCGAAATCCATTCGTTGTCAAATTCAAATGAAGAAATAAACGTTTTGGAACAACTTGAACAATATCCGAAAGTCATGAGAACGGCGCACTTCGACGTTATAATATTGAAATTTCCCGTCTTCATTTTAACTACGTTTCTACAGGTTTCCTCGATTTACTTAATTTGCAGGGAACTTGGGAAGTTTGATCCGGAATGAAATCTCGCATTGAATAACCATCCCCAAAGTTTTTATTAAACTTCGAGTTTCGTGTTCTGATATTCCGCGGAGATAAAGTCACAATTATGGAACTGAGTGAAATATTCCATTAAATGTTAACTCCCCTCCCCCCCAAACATACATTGCAAATGTAAACGTCGGCCGTCGCTTGTTGGTTAATATTCGAGAGACATAATATTTTTCCATTGAAAAGAAGTGATATCAAAAACAGCATCGCTTTCAGACTTTCTTCAGCGTTTTGACATTATGCCTTCGACATACGACAGAAAAATGAAATAGAAAAATCAATTGAATAACACGTTGAAAAGCGCTCGACGGCCCGCTTTTTTGTGAGTTGAAGAGAATGCGATATGAGGTGGAAGATGGTATACAAAATTATTTTTCTTTGGAAGGCTTATTTGGTTGTCAAATTCTACTCCAAAATTCAGTCAGTTGACATATGTCATATCAGCAAATAACGTTCGTTGAAATTATTAGTTCAAAGTAAGATATCGAATTGGAATGATATCGATCAATTATTATTGATTATAAGTAGAAAAGTTGTACAGCAAAAGATGCAAAAAGGATGGAAAAAAGCGGGCCGTCGAGCGATTCAAAGAGTGATGAAAATTATTTTTATACTCAAAGCAAAAAACTCCCATTGAAAAATCAGGTCTTGCTTCTGCGACTTCAGAACGTCCGAATTTTCGTGATACTGCGAAAATTTCCGTGTTACGTTGCCGCGCATTGTTTCCGGGACAAACGTCATTTAATGATTTTTGACTGTCGGGCGTCCCAGCTGTTTTATTATTACGGGCGGTGATTTACTGAAAATAACTGTCCGCCCAGCGCAGACTGATTTTATGCCCTCGTTAAACCATCTCTCTTCGTACTTGGCCGAGGCGAATTTTTGAACTTACTCGCCCTGGAATCGAGTCCGCAGTCCACATAGTTTCGAAACTTCGGAAAAATGAATTTTTTCGTCGCAGAATACATTATTTTCAGACGAAATTCCGCGGTTTCATTCAGGGTGGCAACATTTTTTGAATAATCGAAAATTTCAGAAGGCTACCGATTCTAAAAATTGGGAATTGGATGGAATTCAGTAAAATTTTGATTAAAATAAAATTTTTCGTCGTGGTATTATAATTTTACGAAAAATGAACATCAAATCAGTCGTAAAAATCAACAGTCCTGAATATTCCCTGATGATCTCCAAATAATACCCCTAATCAAAACTACCCCTTGACCCAAAAAACACACCGAAAACAATAAAACTGATGATTGCACCCTTCCTCTGCGAATCTCCCTAGTTATTGTAGTTCTTATAAAAACGGGCAGAATTTTGATAAAATTGGCAAATTATTTCTAAGAATTCGTTTTTTTATAAGGTCAATTTTATAAAAGTTTTATAAAATTTTCGATTTTCATAAAGTGGTTTTATAAAAACTTTATAAAAAAATTTTTTCATAAAACCTGTCAAAATTTTCATACAATTCGTCTGTTTTTTTTATAAAAAAAAATTGAAAGCAATTGAAAGTTTCCAAATTTTCTCATAAAACTTTTATTTTTATAAAAAATTCGCGATTTTTATAAAAAGTTTCAATTTTTATGAAAAAACTGATAAATAAATCCTGATGAAAGGAATTTTTCTTATAGTAATATATGATACGTTTTTATTACACAAGGGAGTAGAAAATCATGTTCGTAACGTTTTTTAGCAATTATAAAACGTAGAAACATATGATTTTATAGGATTTGAAAATTGTCCAACTCAAATTGAAAATAAGCATTCAAATTGACATCGATTTGATGGAGAAAAAAGTTGACTATCGGATTTCTGATGCAAAGGTCGCAAGTTCGAATCCCGCTGCGTACGAAAAATTTTAAAATTTCTTTCGGAACGAAATTTGAACTAGAGTCTCATCAACTAATGAAAATGGTATATATATGCATTAGCGAAATGATCCACAAAAGGTTAGAAAAATTTTTTCATATTTGCAAAAATGTAGAAAAAAATTTTTTTATAAAACTTGTATAAAACCACTTTATAAAAAAATGAAAATTTTATGAAACTTCTATAAAACCGACCGTATAAACATTTTTATAAACATTTTTTATAAGGATTTTTATAAAAACTAGAATCACTAGGGTTAAACATCCCCATCGTGCAAATTGCAATGCACACGTTCTTACATCCCATAAGAAAACACCCCCAGGAATCGAGAGGGTGGAAAAAAGTGAAAATCCTCCACGTGGCGTACATTGAAGTGGCACTCGGCGATAATCCTTCTTCAATGACAGAGAAACTTCAACCCCCCCACACCCGGAGAATCGTGGTTGAAAACGTGTCGAGTAGCGAGGGGAGGAAAGTGGCTTGGGGACAAGTTTTCTAGGGCCTCGGGAAGAGACAATGAACGACCTTTTTTCCTCTGACCTCCCGCCCTTCTTTTTCTTCTCATTTTTCCGCTTTTCCTCGGTACTGATCATTTTTTTTCCATCCCTTGTCCTGCGAATTCGGGGAAGAAAGAGTCCTGCCCTATCTCGTTTTCTCGCGCGAATTCTTGATGGAGCTAGATTGATGATGACCGATGCTATCGGTGACTCGGTCCGTATGAATAGACATGTTTGCTAACTGGGTTAATTGGCTTGCCATAACGTGCAAAAATGACGCCCCGGCGCGATTCTAATCTGGGAAAATTTTTTCGCAATTAATTTCTAAACTCCAGAAAAATTAATAATGTTTTTATTGTTTTTCGTTGTCTGAAAAATGTAAATACATTTCAAACCACTTGAAAATTTCAAAATTTCTGCGATTATAATTTACACATTTTCTGAAACTATAAAAAAATCGAAGTTTTATTTAACTGTATTTTGAATAGTTTAACTGTATTTTAAACAGCTTAGTTGAGTCTGGGAAAATCGCGAATCCCAAGAACGTGAAACGAATATTTGGAGAGTTTTGGCAAACAGTTGTTATCGCGAGATGAATGCGCCCGTCGACTATTTCGGAATAATCAGATTTGCCCGCTTTCCCAGATGCGAAAAATTTGTATCACCCGTCACCGTCGGCGTATGCCGCAGCATTCGCGTGTCGGCCGATAAAAACGTACGATATTCCAACATCATCCATTGAACGTGATTAATTAGCAACACGTCTGTTGGATCGCATCCAACGTCGCTTACGATAACCGTCTTGGCATCAAACGTAATTAAGTCGCGAATTCCCATACGACTTTGTGATCCCTCTCCATAATAAAAATCGAAAAAATCTGGAGTTTGGAAAATTCAGATAACTTTTCACAGTTTTAAAAGAAACGGGTGAAAATTAAATTTATTTACTATTTTCGGAATATTTGATCATTTTTTAATCTCATATAAACAATTTCAGGAAGTGTTATGAATTCGAGTTATTTTTTGATATTTTGTACTAATTTCAGTACTTATATGGATCAATTTTCAAAAACATTTATAGCTGAAAATAATGCGATGATAATGAAAATTCATTGTTGAGTTTTCAAAAAAATTAATTTTCGGAAACTATGCATAATCTATAATTATTTCTGGTCTAGTAAGAAAACTTGAAAATCCACTTCTCTCGACATTTTCCAGGAGATTTATTATGATACGCTTTATTTAATCGCGAAAAAGTGCTTGGGATTTTCCATTAAAACTTGAGTTGTTGCGAGGGATGAATTCTGTATGGGGGGGAGAAGATTCTTGTTCGAGCTTGGAATGTGGAATATCTGCTGCATAGTAAGAGTCGATGGCGGAGCGATCGATTGATAGGACAAAAGGACCTGGGCAACAGTTCGGCCTTTGACGTCGAATCAATTAGTTCGGATCTGTCGAGACGCTCAAATTTTTACGAGCCCCATTTACTGCGACGAAGCAATGCAAACATTCTCGTTTCGAAGTGTTTTGCGACTGCAAAACTTTGTCAGCTGTTATTGAAACTTAAAACAACGATTTTTGATATCTTCATGAAATGGCATATAAATTTTCCTCCTTACGAAATCTGTTCTCGAACTACAAAAATACTTACGACTATGAAAAAACCATTTCGAGATGTTTTTTTAGAATGATATTCAATAAGGAAAAAAAAACATTTTTCGCAAAATCATCACAAAAATATGTACTTTCTCACGTGAAAAAACTTCTCTAAAGTGTGCAAGTCATCAAAACTTGACAAAAAACGATTATAAACAAATCTTGACATGAAACGTTACAAAAAAAATTTGTGCTTGTCAGATTCGTTGGAAACTGTTTTTTTTTCTATTTCTTTTTTCTTTTGGGCAAGTTGTACATTGATGTTTGAAATGCTTGCTGTCAAGTTGAGAAACTTTTTAGAGGGAGAGTTCAAAAGTCGTGCATAACAGAAAAACTTTGATCGTGCTTTAAAACTCGTATCGTGGAAATTATGTCATAAACTATCTGAAATCTAATTAATCGTTTGATTGCTGAAAAGTTGCGTGAAAAAATAGTTTTTAATCGGTTCTTTAGCATGATGAAAATTTGTTCGACTAATCATTACGATGCTTGAGTATTTTTTACAATTTTCCGAAATTTTAACTCTTCGAGAGTTTCAGAATTATTATAATTTGTAAATAAGAAGAAAAGGAACTTTTTAAAATAAAAGTTTCGAAGTTTGTAATTTCTTAAATGAACTAAAAATTTCCGAATGTTTTCTATATGTGAGTTTTAATTCAATTACTCCCATCATTTCATACACTTGGTAGTTGTTTTTCTCCGGGACACTTAATTAACTCAAATTCTTACTTTTGGCCGGAAATTGTTCAGAAAAGTACACTTTTTCATATCATTCAATCACGAAAATTCGATTAACGGAGTTGAGTTGGAAATAGTTTCATTTTGCGCAGAGAAACATGAAAAAAAGAAAATAATCATGTAACTTTTCAAGAGGGAAAAAATTCAACGTTGCAAACTCTTGGAACTTGAGTCACTCGAGCTAGAGCAGGTAATACGGCTGTGACTTTTGTGCGATACTTTTCCGCCCGAACGTCGTAATTAAGTCACTTTTTCAAATGCTTCTATTCTCAACGAACGAGGGAATTTTGAAATTGTTTTCCCGCGTTCGCGTTTTTCGCTCATACTTTTCTTGGAGCATTTATTCCCGGGAATTTCAGGAAACTAACATGTTCTAGAATGATTTACTGATATTTGTGGTAATTTTTAGATTTTTCGTAGTTAAAAGAAATATACGCGATTTTGGAATTTATTTACTCATTTTCCTAATTCTTTCCTTTCTCATTCTGCAAATCTTCCTGGTTTTACATTGAATCGAGAAAAACTCACGTATTCGAAAAATTCAGAATATTCAGGAAGAAAAATGGTCTTTATTTTGCAGGCCTTAGGAAAGTTTACCCATACTACTTCACATTTACGACATTCACGAAGGGCCGGTGGGTCGGCGAAAAAATTCTCGAGGTTTTCGCTCGCGAATTCCGTGCTCACCCGGCTGAAGAATACGAGAGATGTATCAAAGCCGGCACGTTGACGGTGAATTATCAAAAAGTCGACGTCGATTATCGATTACGACACAACGATCTTCTTGCCAACGTTGTACATAGGTAAGTCACTTTTTTTCCTCCCGATTTTTCCCCTAGAAAAGCGCCATAAACGCGAGTAAAAAACCATAGAATTATTGGAAGCTCGCGGGACATTTCGAAATAAAATATATGATTCCAAATCGTCGTCCAAAATGTTTCTTGAGGAACGTTTCGAATCATATTTATTAAATTTCAAATTTTTCATATTTTTTCTTCAAAAGTAGGTTGTTTGTTCCTAAAAACCCTAAGAATCGCGATCTATCCGAAAATAAAGCTTCGTAAAAATGCAATCGATGCAGGAATAAACCCCGGAATAATTATTCAAAGTAGTACTCAAACTGTTTATCGCTCGTTACTGTGTTTGCGATCACCTTGGGCAATTTCTTTATTTTAGATAAGATGAATAATTGATGAAAGGATTACGAGGAACGGTGGAGAGGGGGGGGGGGGGGGGGGACGCACCGTTGAATTATTGCTATCGTTGTCATCGCGAAAAAACGTTTCGAAATGAGAGAAACATTAATTACTTTCTTTGAATGTCAGCAACTGTTTCACGCAATGGTTTTCAGGGTTTTACATTTTTTTTTAATTTGTTTGACACGACATGTTTGGTTTCGAATCATACAAGGATTTAGTTGGGTATCAAATTTTCGAATGTCGTTTCTAGGAGTTTTAACGTTTTCTCATTTTTGAAAGTTTCTGAATGATTTTTTTTTTCAATTGATACAATTTTATGGACGTGTTTATTTGGAGAAGAAAGATGGTTTTTTTTAGGTTTATAAATTTATCGCAATTTTGAAAATTTGAGAATATGTTGAGGTTTATTTCGATGATTTTTAAGATTTTTTGTTGTATTTTATTGAGTGTTTTGATGAGTGTGAAATGGTGCACGTGTGTTTATTGATTTTGATGGGAGGGGGAAAGGGATAAAATGCGAGTTGTTTCGACGGAAAACGATGGACAAATCCGATAAGTCAGGCTACGGAAAATGTAGGAAAAGTTTCCGCGGAAAAGCCGTGATTTGTCGCCTCGCCGAAGTGATATTTATTTTTACAAGCACTCGCAAATGATTTTTTCTCTTTTGTTCATCGTTACGTGATGGAGGAACAAATGGAGAGTATAAGAAGAAATGAGACAGAAATATACGTTTTTTTTTACATTTGGAATAATTGTAACTTCACATTTTTTTTATTCACAACTTTGCTCAGTTCAAGAAAATCTTGGAGCATTTCCACGCGTAACGTGCGGACATTCAGACTCATTTTACCTCATAAATGTTTAAGTTACTATTACTTATTCATGTTTAACATTTAAACGCTCAACACTAATAAAAAGAGCAGTGAATTTCCTATGAAATAGGCTCATGTGAGCAATAAAAATAATTTTGCGAAAGAAAACTCAAGTACCGGAAAACAAAACGTAACGAGTGGACATCGAAGACATGCATTTTGTATTCCTCGTGTTCACGTTCAAAACTCTGCGAATTAGAATCAAATTTTCTTCCTTCCTATGTGGTTTTAGATTGTTTGAAGTACTGAGATCACGATACTATTTGCGACTAATAATTGGATTTCTGCATTTTATTATTATATGTGAAAATTCTTGACTATAAATTATAAATTCTAAACTAAAACTTATAAACTACATCTAATTGTTGACAAAAGAATACAAAACAAATAAAAAAGTGTAGAAAAAATGTATACTTATTGCTTTTACATATTTTATGAATTAAACATTCTGAACTTTTTTATTGATATCCATGAATTGACTCATTAAAAACAATCATCTTATTATACTGTTGATTTAAAAGTGAAAACAAAGAAAATTATTCCAAATTACACGAATACTCACTAATTTGTTATTTATCTATCAATTATTATTAAGTGAATAAACATTAATTTATGAATTCGTAGTCTTTTATCGACATGTATCAGAGTAACATCAAACTATCCTTGTTTTATGTTATAACAGACAAAATAACAGATTGAAATTTCTCTCCCCATGTCCGTTTTTGCTTGGAAACGCTACTTAAATTCAGTCTATCAAATTCATGAATTTTCTCATTCCTTAACTAATTGTTCAATGTCTTTGTCATTAAAATAGATATACAGATTCGTAAATCATTCTGTCATTGAAATTTGTAAATTCTTCGAATGTTAATTATTCGTGAGTCATCAAACTTGGACTTTTTTGAAATTCTAAAATTATTGAATGCAATTTTCAAGTCTCGTAATTCTAAACCTCCCCAAATCTCCCCCCTCCCCCTCCTCTCCCCAAATTCTTCTGATTTTAATTCGTCTTGAATTTCAAAACCACTTTTCCCCCCTCAAGAGAAAATTTTGCCAACACAACGAAACGATTACGCACACCCTAGCGTTCCACGCAACAAAATCCTATCCTCTTCCATACAAAACCCAAGCGATTTAAAAATACCCAAGTGATTTCCATCATTTCCCCGAGATGAAAATACCACCCCCCCCCCCCCCCCCCCCCCCCCCCGAAAGCAGCGTCGTTTCACCCATCATTGAAAACCGCGTTTTCTCGTAAAATAAGCACGATTCCAGCCGTCCTGAAAATTCGCATGCATAATAAAAGAATCTCGACATACTTTGGAACGCTTGCATTTGACAAAAGCTCCATTGAAAAAAAAGAGAAAAATACTCGGGGATGAGTCCCCGGAAAAAGTGTATTTTTCCGCGTTTTCCGCGACTTAATTTCTGATAATCGCGGCTTGATGAGCGCGCCACATGAATGAAAAAAGAGAAAAGCTCGATTAAATTCCCCAGAAGTAATCTCGCCGAAAGCTCGAGCTTTTTGCCAGATTTGCTGGTACGTGAATTTTTTGTGAGGGGGGCCCCTTTGTGTTTTTTTTTTCTTTTTTTTCTTCACGGTTCGTGGGTTTTTTGACGCGGAGCTTTTCTTCGGTGCAAGCACGCTCGACTGGTTCGCGGATTCGCTAATTTTTCGCCATCTGGGGATTAAGAAGAGCGTGACTTCATTAGCCTGATTCCCTAGGGTTTTTTCTTTCTTGTGTTCTTTTGTTTTTTGAGGAGGAGTGAAGATGTTTAAAGTAAAAAACACAGTCTTAATAGTTTGAAAATTTGTTGAAATAATCGAAATTATCGAGAAACAGAGGGGATTTTGAGAATGTTTGAAATTTTCAAACTTCTAAAATTTTCAGAATTAAAAAAAAAGTGAAATTTCGAAAATCTGCGATAAATTGAAAATTCGTATAATTCTCAAAAATCGCAGTACATACTTACAAATTATGTAAATTTCAAGAAAATTTCAAATTTCCATAATATCTGAAATTCTCAAATCGTGTAAAATTGTTTAAATTTTCGTAAGTTTCAGAATTAATTAAATTTTTAAAGTCTTCGAAATCGTTGAAATTTCAGAATAATCGTCATATCAACTACTCAAAACTTTTAAAATCTCTAAAATTTTTGAACTCAAAAACTTCCGAACTTGAAACTTTCGAAATCCTCACATTTTTGAACATTACTAGAATTTGTACAATATCTGGAATTCGAGGAAGTTTCGAAATTCTCAGAAATTTTCAAAGATTCAAAATTCTTGAAATTCTCAAAATCATCTAAATTCACGAAGTTTCCAAAATTCTCAGGATTGCAAAATTATCAAAATCATGATCATCCTACAGTTTTTCAAAATTCTCAAATTTTTCATCATTTTCAGGGCTCCCAACATTTTTGTGATTCTCGAAAGTTCAAAAAAATTCTCTACATATCATAAATTTAATGGATTTCATAACTGTTAAATTTTCAGACATTTCAGAATCACAACTGCAGGTGATAAAAATTCGAATTAACTCGGAAATTTTCAATAAATCAAAAGAAATTATTGTATGTCCTAAACCACAAAATCAGCACAATAATTTCAATAATTTTCATTTTTCAGTGAATTTTTCGATCTTCATTTCTCGTCACATAAATTGAATTTTAATTTTAATTTCAACATTGACTGAAAAAACATAATTTTCGTAAAAGAAAAATCCAAAAGTTTTCCAAAATCTCATCATATTCACGTTCCAAATCTCCCTCACGAATACCCCAATCCCGTCGGATTCAGAACACGAGAATTCCTTTTAACGTTCTCCGGGAGTAATTGAGGTTCATTACCAAAACCGCGAGATTTTAGGCGGGAGAGTAATTAAAATACGTCGCCGAAAAATCTTCTTTCCCCCGAGTCTTGGGCGCACTTCGCGAAAAAAACATAATTGCGCCCAACGAGAAAAAGATGCCTCGCGTGTTAATTCCGCGGCTGTTTTTTTCCTCTCCTCTCGTTTTTTTCCTTTTCCGCCGAGGGAAAAGCGGCATTTTTCACGCGCCGGGAAATCAAATAATTACACATTAAAACGGTGCGCGCCCAGGTTAATTATAGAGGCGTTAAAGAGTGTCAGGGCGCAAAATCAATATCGCCCTGGCCCTTGGCGTCCATTACACGTTGCATGCTCGACTAATTGTGCGCTATTGTCATTACCTCGCTTTAATTAGACGATGTTGGCCAATAAAGCGTCGTTCGGATTTTCGCGTTTTCACGCCCCGGCTTTATGGTCACGTTGTATCGTAAGTTACTTCAGGGAATTACTTCGAGCTCGTTTTGGGGTTTAATTCCACTTTAGTGTTTTTCACTAACTAAAAATTTAACGAAATAAAAACTCAGGTACGATGCAAAACATCGCACAATTTTTTGAAAATGAATCAATTTTTTTAATTGTTCAGAAATACAGTCTCCTTCCGTTCGTCGGACCCACAATTGAATGTATTTGAACCCCCTAAACAAATTTGTCATGCATGTGTCGAGTCATGTGCGACAGGTACGGAAAATGTGAGTTTAATCACTGATGACCGAGCTGAAAAACACGTTTTCCGCAGCTGTGGTGCATAAAAGTGCCGATTTTCGCGTTATTGTGGAGAGTAAATTATTTTTGGGATGATCGTAAATGAGTGTATGTGTGTAAAACAGAAAAATCGTGGAAAAAGGTGAAATGAGAACAAAACCTTTCGAGAACAAAGCCACGTTTAAGCTGGTTGCGATTGATGTGTTACAGACACGAGGTGCCGGTCACCTCGGAGCCGATCACGGTGATACACATGGACGAGGACGTCGTCGTGGTCAACAAGCCCGCCTCCATCCCTGTAAGTGGTGTACTGAAGGACTGTACTGCCAGAATTTTCACGCTTTTCTTTTTCGTTATCACATTTTCCCGCTTTTCAAAACGATTTCAAAATTTTTGGCCTGGTGTCTTCGATTGACATTAATTGTTCTGCTTATTTTCGGTGACACTTTACTCTTCGAATTTCTTCGAGTGAAGGTTCATTCAATTTTAATGAATATCTTTAAAATCGAGATTGAGTGGGGATTTTACTCGAAATGAGTGAAATCCTACTCGTTTTAGATCGATATTTCAAACTAAAATATTTTTGTGTTTTCACTATGTTTTTTCAGAATGAAATATCACTCTAAGAAGAGCGAGATTTCACTCATTTTGAGTGGAATTTTAAATCGAGCTGGATTTGCGGAATTTTCACTCGAATAAATTTAGGGAGAAAAAACGTGGAAGTTTGAACAATTTAGTTACAATGTTGTTTGAAAAATTCGATGTAAAATCATCTTCTTTATTGTTTTTATTTACTGTCCAAATTTTTTTCGAATGAAGATTCGCTCAGTTTAAGTCAGTATCCTGCTTATTAAGATTGACTGAGTCTTTTTTTCCAAAAATGGGTGAAATCCTACTCGTTTTAGAGCGATAAACTGGCTAAAATTATTGTGTTTCCACTTTGTTTTCTTAGAGAAAAATATCACTCTAAAACTCGCGAGATTTCACTTATTTTGAGTAGAATTTTAACTCGAGCTTGATTCGGGAAATTTTCATAGTCAAATATCACTATGAGCGAGATTCGACTAATTTTTAGTCGAATTCTGAATCAAGCTTGATTGGTGGAATTGAGTAGATTTTCGCTCATTGAAATTTTGGCAGGAAAAACGCAAAAGTTGAAACAATTGAGTTATTTTCTCGAAATTCCAATGTAAATTCATCTTTTTTATTGTTATTTTTTACTCTCCAAGTTTCTTCGACTGAAGATTCGCTCAATTTGAATCAATATCCTGAAAGTCAAGATCGAGTGGGAATTTCACTCAAAATGAAATCTCAATCGTTGCAGAACAATATTTCACTCAGAAAAATTATTGTCTATTCACTATGTTTTTTTAAAATGAAATGTCACTCTAAAACTCGCGAGATTCCACTCATTTTGAGTAAAGTTTCAATTCGAGCTCGATTCGCGGAATTTTCACTCGAAGAAATTTAGAGAGTACGCATTCTCAGACTCAAATTTATGCTACCATACTGCCTACATTTTAGCGCTTTTCTTTTGCATTTCTACAATTTTTCGGTTTGTTGTAACTATCTGCAATCTGATTTTGAATTTCCTGGCTTACTCTTCAAAATTGAATGAGTAAAACCATCTAAATTTTACTGGTTCACAGAGTGAATTTTTTCACCTGATATGGATTTTGAACTTGACGAGAGTTTTGATTTTTCTTATTGAAACCGCAGATACGATTAACCAGGTCAATCATTAAATGAGAAACGTTCATTGCGGCGATTCAAGGACTTTCCGAATTCGCTCGTTCAGTCACGTTTTCTGGCCTTTTTTTTATTGATCGTGATACGTGCAAGGATGAACTGGAGCGATATTAAAAACCTGGCATTTGAAATCGAACCTGGACTTTTCTGTGAAAACTTGACACATTTATTATTTATATTTTTCTTGTTCATGAAAGGTTGCTATTAAAAATTTGAAATCCCTCAAATTCTGAGGATAAAATAGAGCGTGCTTCATAATTCGAGCATTTGATCCCCGGCCAAATGTAGGCCGAAAAGCACCGCCGCAAACGCTCCCAAATAGTTGCTGAAAACGAGACCATCCCCTTTTGTCAGCGCCGATTGCTTCCCCCCGAGAAAAGAAGCGAGGGAAATGAAAATGGGTCGGCCAAGCACGATTTTCTTTCAACCCCTTCTTTCCTCCCCCATCCTCCCTTCATTTTTCTCTTCCCTTCCCTTCTTTTCTATCACTTCCGGGACAATCAAGACTCGCGATGACAAGCGGGAAATGGGGGATGCAAATTTCCCGGACGGTGAAAAGAGGCGACGGCGGGTAGCCTTTTTTCTTTTCTTCCGCGCCATTTTTCGGAAAGTTTCGCGCGGTCCGAAATCTTTTCTTCCTCACTTCGCCG
>JAPYZK010004664.1:0-10150 GCA_030522785.1 Platygaster equestris
GATGGCGGACGAGCGACTCGACATATATCGAAACGTCAAACTCCCCAACCCTAACCTCAAAATTACAAAACTGGGTATTGCTGCAATGTTTTTGTTGTTATTTACAAAAGTGTCGAATACAGTCATAATCAAAGCAACGAAAAGGATAATTAGTTTTCTACTCCCTAAAGTACGTAGCAAAGCTCTAAGTGCGATTGTTGCGTCAATTTATCAGGTAACTCATTATTGCCTTCCCCCTCAGCAGAGCTGTGAAATCACGTATCTCTCGCGGTTGCTGAATAAAATATTGTGTGCGACTAGTGGGAGAAAGCGGAGATTTCATTCGCGTGTTGCCACACTCGCTACGCTCGTGAGGCAATCTCCACGCTCGAGGAATCTCCTCTTTCTTCCACTAGTCGCACAATATACTATAGTTTCATCTTTGTGTGCTGCTTCACGGCAACTATAATTATATCGATAACTATAGTCACATTAAATTTATCAATAATCGCGGTTGACAATTCATGAATCTCAGTAAACTTCGTATGTCAGACTTTTTTTTAAATTCACATCATACCAGTGCTTCGATTTTGTCCGTAATGCATTCGTTACGACGGAAAATCTGATAAAGTATGCAGTTTACCTGTTCGAATGGACATTTTCGCCCGTGAAAACCTAAGAACTTGAGAACACCTGTTCCCAGAGGTTTCACTTTTTCGGGGTGTTCGAGCGCATTACATAAATGTAATACGATACTCTTTACTGCTCTTCCGTACGATACCTAAAGTGAAACGTAAGAATGAGCAATTGTGTGTCTCATACACCATGTAAATTAGGTTTGGGACATGAAGATGTAGGAAACAAATGATATGATGTATAACCAGGGAAAACGCAGAAAAAATTCTCGGGAGGGGTTTAAAAAAAAGGTTGCCTAATTTTCGAAACTCCTAGAACTTCTAAAATTTTTGTAGTTTCTGAAGTTTCTGAAGTATTTGATATTCTCGTAATCTTTAGAATTTCTGAAACTTGTTATATTCGCGTAATTTTTGAAATTTTCAAAATTCTCAAACCTTCTGCAATTTTGGAAATTTTTTGGTTTTGGGTATTTTTGGACTCTACCGAATTTTCAAAATGCTCAAAATTTTCGTTATTTCCGCAATTCCTAAAATTTTTAAAATTGTCGCAATTTTTATCATGTTCTAGAACTTGTAATATTCTCGTAATTTTAAGAATTCTCCGAATTCTTGAAACGTGTGAAATTATCGAATATTTTTGGATTTTAGGCATTTTTGGATTTTGAAAAATTTTTCGAATTCTCAAAATTTTCGTAATTGTTGCAATGTATGCAGTATTCGAAATTCTCGTAATTTCTACAATTTCTGAAACTTGTTATATCCGCGTAATTTTTGAAATTTTCCAGTTTCTTAAACCTTCTGCAAGTTTTGGAAATTTCTGAATTTTTAGCATTTTTGGAATTCACAAAATTTTACAAATTCTCAATATTTTCGTAATTTTTGCAGTTCCAGAAGTATTTCAAATTCTCGTTATTTTCACAATTTCGAAAACTTGTAATATCCGCCTAATTTTTGGAATAATCCGAATTTTTGAAACTTCTGAAATTTTCGGAAATGTTCGAGTTTTTGGTATTTTTGGACTTGGCGAAATTTTCGTTATTCTTGCAATTCCTGAATTTTCTCAAATCCTTGTAATTTTTGCAATTTATAAAACTTGTGATATTTGCGTAATTTTTGAAATTAACCAAATTCTGGAGACTTCTGACATTTTTGGAAATTCTCGTGTTTTTGTCATTTTTTGACTTGACAAAATTTTACGAATTCTCAAAATTGTCGTAATTTTTGCAATTCTCGAAGTTTTTTTAATTCTTGTCATTTTCACAATTTCTGAAACTTGTAATATTCTCGTAATTTGAAAATTTTTCCAAATTCTTGAAATTTCTAAAATTTTTGAAAATGTTCGGATCTTCAGGATTTTTGAACTTGTCTAAATTTTAGAAATTCCCAAAACTTTCTGAATTCTCATTTTTCAAGATTCTCAGATTCTTTACTAAATTAGATATAGTTCCAAAAATTTTATTGATCTCCAAGACCTTCGCAATTCTCAAAGTTTTCGGGATTTCAAAAATTTGCAAATCACTCTAATTTTTAAAATTAATAAAAGTGTATAAAATTCCAAATTCTCAAATTTTGTCATATTCACAATTTTCCCAGAATAACAAAAGTTTCATAATTTTCTGAGACTTTCTAAACTTTCGTAATCGTCAGAATTTCCAAAATTTCCAAAATTACCAGTCTTCTCGAATAAATTGAACTTTAAAAAACCGATAAAATTTCTAGTATCATAAAAAACTTCCAAACTTTTAAGTTTCGAAAATTCCATAATTTTTGAATCTTTCTGATTATCAAAAATTTTCCAAATTCCGTCAAAAATTGTAATTTCGAAGTTTCTAATTTTCTAAATTCACATATAATTCCACAAAAATTGGGAAGTTTGAAATATCAAATCTCTGAGATTTTAATGCAGGCGTATTTTTCTATTCTCAATATTCCACTCATTTTACTCATCGAAAATAATCTTTTTTCAATTTCGGGAGGGGTTTCACCCCTAAAACCCCCCTCTGCGTTTGTTCCCGTATATAACAATAAAAGTGGATCCAAAAGAAATACAGTTCTTATTTTATCTATTATGTACATCGATGCGAAATTCATTAATGATAAGTATAATGAGAAATAAATGGTATTTGTGTTCAAAATTTACGAGAATCGTAGAATCCTTTCCTATAGTAGTCATTACACGCAAGTAGTTTTGGCCCTTAATGTTTTCCAGGGCAAGATCAGTCAACTCTTTTAGTTTGTATTGGTTCAATTGTAGATTGACGGTCACGACTCGATTAATAAAATCTAGAAATAAAATTTCGACCAAGCTATCATAGAATCGACGTGACTCAATTGTAATGCATGATATTTACTATTCTTTTTTTGCTTTGACTCCACGACGTGATTGAAAAGCAGAAGCGCACTGAGAGCTGCGAACACAAGTATTTTTGGAGGTTTCATCATGTTCTACATTCACTAGACGCAATTCTAATGCGGAGTTAGATCGTTGTTGGTTTCGTTTCTTCAAGCAACTCACAATCACATGATCAGAAGATATGTATAATTTGACTTAATCATACGTAGGTGAACAGTATTTATACACAATTGGGAATTCGTATCATAGATACAGTATCACCTCGAAACACGGTAATTCCAGTAATTTTTGAAACTGTACAGTGAAAGATACATGTCGAACACGCATGATAATAATTTGAGAAATAAGCATGTCCGAACGATCGTTTATCTAAATCACTGAAAAAAGAAAAAACTACCGCACTGTTTATCAAGATTACCTCAAAATCGTATAAAATCGTCCTTAAAATACTCTAGATTTATTACGATTTCCTAGATCGTTTTGCAAATACTTAAAATTCATCAAAATTGTCTTCAGAACATTGAAGATCGTCTTGAAAATGCTTCAGATTCATGAAAATCGTTTTGGAAATACTTCATCTCCATCAAGATCGTATTAAGATCGATCAAAATCGTTTCTAAAATACATCAGGTCCATCAAGATCACCTTAACATTGTACAAAATCGTCCTTAAAATACTTCAGATTCATTACGGTCGCCCTAGATCATTTTGAAAATGCTTAAGGTCTATCAAAATTGTTTTCAGATAATTGAAGATCGTCTTAAAAATACTTTAGATTAGTGAAAATCGTTTCGGAAATACTTTATCTCCATCAAGATCGTTTTAAGATCGACCAAAATCGTTTCGAAAATACCTCAGGTCCATCAAGATCCCCTTAACATCGTACAAAATCGTCCTTAAAATACTTCAGATTCTTCAAGATCGTCCTAGATCGTTTTTAAAATACTCAAGGTCTATCAAGATTGTCTTAAGATCGTTGAAGATCGTCTTGAACATACTTTAGGTTCACCAAGATCGTCTTGAAAATTCTTCATCTACATCAAGATCGGATAGATATCGAACAAAATTGTCCTTAAAATAATCCAAATCTATTAAGATTGTCCAAGATCGTCTCAAAAATACTTTAAGATCGTCTAAAAAATATTTTATTTTCATCGCGATCGCCTTAACATCGTCTAAGATCGTTTTGGAAGTACTGAAGATCTATCAAGATCGCCTGAAGATCGTTTTGCAAATACACTATATCCATCAAGATCATCTGAAATCGTTAAGGGTCGTCTTGAAAATACTTTAGATCCATCAAGATCTTTTCAAGATCGTCTTGAAAATACTCGAAGTACATAAAGATTGTCTAAGAACGTCTTAAAAATACTTCATTTCCATCAAGGTCACCCTAAGATCGTTCAAGATCGTCTTGGAAATACATTATATCCATTAAGATCGCCTTAAGATTGTCCAAGATCGTCTTGGAAATACTTTAGCTTCATCAAAATCTTGCCAAGATTGTCTTAAAAGTGCTTTATTGACTTCGTGTCGCCTCGCGAACGTCAAGATCGTCTAGAAAATACGATGAATCCATCGAGATCGCCTTAAGATCGTCCGAGATCGTTTTTAAAATACATTATATTCATTAGGATCGTCTGAGATCGTTTTGAAAGTACATTATATCCATCAAGATCGCCTTGAGATCGTTAAACATCGTTTTAGAAATACTTTATCGCCATCAAAATCGTATTACATCGGCCAAAATCGTCTTTAAGATACTTCAGATCTTTTAAGATCGCCTTAAAATCGTCCAAGATCATTTTATAAATACTTAAGATCCATTAAGGTCGCCTTAAGATCGTTCAAGATCATCTTAAAAATACCTTAAATACCTTACGTCCATCAAGATTGCCTTAAGATCATTAAAGATCGTCTTGAAAGTACTTAAGGTTCATTAAGATCGTCTTAAAATACTTCATCTCCATCAAGATCATTCTAAGGTCGTCCAAGATCGTCTTGAAAATACATTATATCTATCAAGATCGTACAAAATCGTCCTAAAAATACTTCAGGTCAATCAAGATCGTCCATGATCGTCCTAAAATTATTTAAGGTCCATCAAGATAGCCTTGAAATACATTAAATCCCTTAAAATCACCAACTTCCGATGACATACAACGAAATTATAAAATTCTCCAATCCGGATCTCAATATCAAATCGTAAAATCCACAAAATCCCGAGAATCTCAATTTCCGAATCTCAAATGAAAATCTAAGTTCCCAAGTCACAGAATTCCCAAAATTCGAACATAAAACTCTTCAAAAGCATCAAAGTCGCTCAATTGCCAAAATCCTGACCCAAAAGAATTCAGTTCACGTAAAAAAAAGCATGTGCACTATGTATCCTAACCTATAGGGTTAATTTCATCCCCTCAGTCGCAACTACACGTGCCGCGAAAATTTTCCCCCCGGGTCTCCTCGTGAGTCTTGAATGTTTGATGTTACATTTTATTCGAGGGATTTTATTGCGGCGTTTACGTTTGTCTCAAAGTGAACGCGCGTGGACACACAGCAGCCCGAACGTCAAACGGAAGTGGGAGCAATTTTATTTTCCAGTCGCTCCAGGGCGAAGATATTGATGGCCCAGGGAAAAAAGGCGGCGCGGATTGAATTGCTCCTCGGGGATGCTTTTTCTTCGGCGACAAAACGAATGAAAGATCGGCGATATTTCGATGTCCTAGCGCTTTTTTTCCGCCTCCCGAGTTTTTGCAACTTTGATTCTGAGTCGCGATTTATGTTTTGCTCATGTGAAAATGTGGCGGAAACGACCAAAATTCATAATTTTGAAAACGACCAGAATTCATATCGGAAAACCTCATAAATTTCATAAATCGGAAAGAACGTAAAAACCTATGAAATTCCTCCATCATTATTAATAATAACAAAAATTTTTTGAAATTTATGAAAACTATATAATATTACGTAAAAGTTCTTAAAAGTTTCAAAAATGATATTTCTTCAGAAAATTTTCGATGAAAATGTCAAATTCCACAAAAATGACGGTAATTTTCAAAATATTCAGTCATTTCAAGAAGTCCGAAAAAAAGATGAAAAAGTGACAGTTTCAAGTAATTTTGCAAAATTTTCTTCTCTGGGAAAGTTTTTACAGAATTTTCCAACTTTCATAAATTTTTCGAAAAATGTCAGTTCGGTGAAATTCTTTAATTCTTTGGAAAAATCAAATTTTATCGAAAAGAAACCTCATAAATATAATCAATTCAAAAAAAAAGTAAAAACCTATGAAATTCCTCCATCATTATTAATAACAACAGCATTTTTGAAATTTATAAAAACAGTAGAATTCTAAAGTCAAAGTTTGAAAAAGTTTCAAAAATGATATATCTTCGGAATATTTTCTATAAAAATGTCAAATTCCACAAAAATGACGGTAATTTTCAAAACATCAAATCATTTCAAGAAGTCCAAAAAAAAAAGATACAAAAGTGACAGTTGTAAGTAATTTTGCAAAATTTTATTCTCTGGGAAAGTTTTTACAGAATTTTCCAACTTATCTGAATTGTTCGAAAAATGTAAGTTCAGTGAAATTCTTCATCACTTAATAGAAAAATCAAATTTATGTCGGAAAACCTTGTAAATTTCATAAATAAAAAAAAACTTAAAAATTTATAAATGGGTATATGAAATTATACCTACATCGTTATCAATAACAAAAACTCAATTTATAACGAAACGAAAAGAATAAATGGACGGGGTAGGAAAAAGCGCTTGTCGCAAAATTATATGGCAAATCACCATAAATTTCGAGCGGAATAGCGTGGCCGCAGCACGTGCAAATCGAGAAAAAATTACAGCCCTTGGTGGGCGTCGCGACTCGGACAACGAGCCGGCCGTTCCACGGGACGCTGCTTTTACGAGGGTGTTTCAGTCCACCCTCGTGTGTTACGAAAAAGCTAGACATCGCCTGAAGAAGGCCTCGAAAGAAACGAAAGTGGACGAGTCTTTTTTCGAGGAAACTCCATTCGTCCACGTTAGTTACACTTTTTCTCGTGCCGAATCTCCGGAGGGGAATTACAGGACCTTAAAAAAACGAGTTCCGTTTTTTTTTCCGGTGGTTTGTTGATTTGATGAGAAATAAGAGGATTTTCGGGCGAGGAAAATTTATTTTCATAGTGTCCTATTTTGGTGATGTGTGGGATTTTTTGCAAATGTCCATGGAAAAGAAAAAAAATTATTTTGTTAATTTTTGGAATGTTAAGCATTTTGAAGAAAGTGCAAAACTTCAATATTTTCGAAAATTAGTATAATTGGTAATTAATATTTTGAATATAGAATTTTGGAAACGTTGAATGTTCGGAGGTTTTGAAAAATTCGAGAAATATCGAAATTTGTTGAATTTTTGTGAAAATTTGAAAATTTCAACATTAAATAGTTCTTATGTTCCTAAAATCTTCAAAAATCTAATAATATACCAAATTTTACGAAATTTTATAAAGTTCTCGGATTTTCAGACATTTTATAACTTCAAAAGTTTTTCGAATTTTCGCAGTTGTCGAAAATTCCTATCATTTCTAACATTTTCAAAGATTTAGGATGTCAAAAGTACTCATCAAATTTTAAAAATATACCAAATTTTACGAAATTTTATAAAGTTTTCGGATTTTTAGACATTTTATAACTTTAAAAATTTTTCGAATTTTCGCAACTGTCGAAAATTCCGAACATTTCTAACATTTTCAAAGATTCAGAACGTTAAAAATACCAATCAAATTCTAAAAATTATGGAAAATCTAAAAAAATCTACGAGAGCCCGAAAACTTCTACAATTTTCACCAATCGCTCTATCAAATTTTTCCAAACATCACGTTAGCACGTTACCATTAAATTAACGTAATAAGCACCGTCAGAATCAAATTTTCCCCCATTCTGGGAGAAAATCTACACGAAAAAAATAATTTGCATATTACGGGGATCGCGACGAGCCGAAATTCTGGTTGCTCGGCCGCCCTTTTCGTGTTCGTTCCAGGGGTGAAAAGGCAGACTTTTCACCTCCGCAAACATGCCGGACACGGGGAAATCAAATGAAATTCCACCGGAATTTTCCGGGCATTTTCCGAGTTTAAGTCAATAAGACGCTTACGGGCGATTTTTCGCCAATTTTGTCGTTGTTACGGCAGATACGCAGAAAGAGGAGATTCCTTTCGGGATTGGAATCATCGTGATTTGATTTTGGAAATGTAGGATGAATTTTGTGCTGTATCGAGATATTATAACGTACTAATTTGAGGTTAAAATAATGCAATAAACAATAAAAAAAACACAGATTTAATGACTCACATCGAACAAGATATTTATCAGACAGTTCGAATTTTTTTTAACTTCTAATTTTGATGTTTCAAAATTTGACGGCGTGAAAATGCGAGGATATGAAAATTTGAATGACTCAAATTTTGTTGCTGAAAATTTTGGATTAAGATATTTGTGACTCCGAAGGATATAAATTTGAGTTATTTAACGGGAAAAATTAAGAAATAATACCCCCCCCCCCCAGCATCGAAAAAACCGTATGAAACCGACGATTGGTTTTTTGGGAAAACCGGTCTCAGAAACTTGAGAGTCATCGAAAATTTCGAAATATTGTAGCATTTCGAAAATATATATTAATCTTAAAACAAGTGAAAAATTGTGAGAATTTTGGAAAATTGATATGTGTAAAGAAATATAATGAAAATACAGTCCAAAAATTGAAATAGCTAAATAAAACCACGAGAATTCAAAATAAAAATAAAAGATAAAAAATTGTCAATCATCCAAAGTTCGAGTGTTCTGCATTATTTAAAAAATTTAGAACATTTCTGCAGTTGGGAAAATCTGTAAAATATGAAATATTTGGAATTCTTGGAGAATTTGAAAATTGCAAGGATTCTAAGAGTAATAAAAAGTGTAATAGTATCAGTAATTTCAAAAACTCCGAAAATTCGCGAGATCTTCAAAAACATGGTTTTAAAAGTCGTTAATTTCGGAAATTTTCAAAATTACAAAAATTGATAAAAAATACTGAAATAATTGCTAAATAATTGCTGATAATTGCCAAAATTAATAATAAAGTTGGTAATATTTACAATAGGAAAAGTAAAGAAAAATGAGTAAATTCTAATTAATAACTCTGAAAAGAATCAGCAGAGCTCTAAAACATGCACTATCGAAATTAAACAACAGAAAATTTCAAAACGTTGTAGAATTTCAAAAAGTTTTATAAATTTCGAAACGATTCCAAAATTATGAAACTTACAGAAAATTGATATGAAGAAATATAATGAAAATACAGTCAAAAAATTGAAATAACTAAATAAAACAACGAAAATTCAAAATAGAAATGAAAGATAAAAAAATTAGAAAATCATCAAAAATTCGAGTGTTTTGCATTATTTAACAAATTCAGAAAATTTCAGCAGTTTGGAAAATCTGTAAAATATAAAATATTCGGAATTCTTGGAGAATTTCAAAATTGCAAGGATTCCAAGAGTGATAAAAAGTTTAAAAATTTCAAAAACTTCGAAAAATTGCGAGATCTTCAAAAACATGAAAAAATTCAGAAATTCATAAAAAACGTTAATTTCGGGAATTTTCAAAATTACGAAAATCGATAAATACGCAAAAATTGCAAGGATTCTAAGAGTCATAAAAAGTGTAAAAGTATCAGAATTTTCAAAAACATTGGAAATTTGTGAGATTTATCGAAATTAAATAAATTTCAAACCGTTGTAGAATTTCAGAAAGTTTTATTAATTTCGAAACGACTCCAAAATTACGAAAATTACGGAAAATTGATATGAAGAAACAATAAAAATACAGTCTAAAAATCGAAATAACTAAATAAAACCACGAAAATTCAAAATAAAAATAAAAGATGAAAAAATTTTGAAAATCATCCAAAATTCAAGTGTTTTGTATTGTTATATGGGGAAGTATTTAGGGTACTTCTGACTTCTCCTCAATTGAAAGTATTTGAAAGACTTTCCATTTGCGTATAATGCACAAAAAAACACTTATAAAAAAAGACTGGTCAATAATGTTTAACAGGTGACATGAATTCATGCAAATGTTTCCGAAAACGACATGTCACGTTCCCAAATCAACAAGAGATAAGCCCTATCACCGCCGCATATTTTTTAGCACG
>JAPYZK010004665.1:0-10148 GCA_030522785.1 Platygaster equestris
ACAGTATGTATGAATGTTTAGAACTAGAGGAATGGAGAGAAGAATGTAAAAAGTTAGGAATTACGTGTGTACAGAAATTATTAGATAGTAAAGGAAGTGCGAGTAATATAAAAATGTTAAGAAAATTGATAAGAATGAAAGAGACTGGAAAACTTAAAATAAGCATCGAGAATGGATAATCAATGTGCAATCGAGAAAATAATGAATAAGGGAAGAAAAATAGGTTCAAGAGAAAAAAAAGTATGTTTTAGAATTAAAAAAGAGAATAGAGATAAAAAAAAAAAAAGAAGATGTATAGATGTCGCCTGCGGGAGATCAGGAGCTCGTGAGGAGAAGGGTATTCAGGAAGGAGGTAGAAAAAAAACAAAACAAAAAAACAAAACACGAATGTGTACGAAGGGGAACGAGTGGGATTATTTCTGTAAATGTATTATCGGGCCGTGCATTAACTATCGACTGGGGAGGTAGCACACGGATACACAGGGAAAAAAGAGAATAGGGGCAGTCGAGTTCACCACGGACTACGACGGAATTGAGAAAAAAAAAAAAAAAATGGAATATATATATATATATATATACGTCTGTCAGTACGTTTACGTTATTACTCGATTTGAACAATATTTGACTTTCAACTTGTATCGATATTGTGTCTCATTTACCTATCCATTATCTGAATAGAATCAATATTTGAACTACCTCCGGGACCGAGTACGTTCTTCTTATCACCGCAGTTTTCAATATTATATGTTTTTTTTTAATACTTCGACCATTATTTCTTAACAATATCTCGTTTTTGTTTACTCTTGTGAAACTATTGCATATCATCAAATCATAGATTACAATTACCTTCATATTCAATGATAATTGCTTATTCTAGTTTAACATCTAAATGCGTCAATCGAAGTGATTCTTATCTCGAATCTTATCGTTAGTTCGAATTCCCAATAGTCCAGTCAAATTAGTGGAAAAGAAAAAAAAAATTTGTGTTGGAAATATATTTTGGGATATGGTGGGGGGACCTCTAGCGAGCTTGAATTCAAAAAGTAGGGATGCTACCCTTGGGAGAACGTACCGCCATCTTCAATTGGAGGGGTGATTTAGTTTTTCATATTATCTTGTGTTCTATCAATTTTTTTGCAAAGAGTAAAGAGATCAATATTGTTGCGGGAAAAATACTCTACAAAAAATGTCGGACGGCATTTTCCGAAATATTGTTTTTTTACGAAGTTATTACTCAATTTTACAATCCTGAAAACAGTCGATCATTTGTGATAATCTCGAATGAAAGTTATTTACTCATTTTCGTTGAACTACAGAAGCAACGGAATTGTCAGCATTAAAAGTTAGATCGTCATCGCCCTATATGATAGCTTTTGTGGACCACAACGAACTTCTTTTTTTCTGTTTGTTCAATTTCGATGGTCGATAATTTCGTTATTTTTCAGTCTTGACAAAAATGCCTCAGTAGCTTTCATCTAATGTTTGTACAAATAACCTGTTCTTAGGATTTCTCTGGATTTTGGGACATCATGTAAGATGTCATGGGTCCACAACATTAATAAATAACATTATATTCTAATTATACAAATTTTCAGGTATTGTCTGGAGAATCCACTAAAAGACTCTTCGAGAGCTTAGATTTGTATCCCAGACAATGAACATGCAAAAATGGGATATGAAAATGAAAACCTAAATCTGTCGAGAGTAGTTTGCATAGTTTCAGTGATTATAAGTCTAATTTTCTTTACGATCACGCTCGTAATTTATGGCTTACTTCCGGGGCGAATGAACATTTATCGGAAGTCATTGATGTGCCTGATAGCCATAAATGTAATTAATGGAGTTTTTATGGCAGTTGTGACACTAGAACAATATTACTCATTCTGCGGTGAATCTATCAAAGTGTTACTGGGTAATCATTAAAAACTTTTTTTCGTATGACCCATACCTCAAATCTCGACTCCTCCAAGTTACACCCCGTAAAAACCCTTAATTTGTTAACACGAGGGTTTTTTGACAGCTTGAACTTATCGATTGAAAAAATCGAAGTCCTCAGTTCATGTTTCCTTCTCGATTCAATTTCTCATTTCTTCTTCTTCTCCCTTTATATCGTGTAAATTGCATGCATCTACGTAGGGGATTCATAATATTCCCGAAAACGTAAATTGTGTTATGATCTAATATTGTTTGAATTTTTATATTCACTTGCGTTGCATTATATCGATTCCATGAATTTTATTTATGCAAGAACTCTGTCCATAGTTTCAAAAACATGTCTTCAGGTTTTTTTGAGTATTATTCTACATCAGGATGTGCTATATGGTTTCATCTGGTCGCATTCAACGTTTGGCGGACAGTTTGGTAGGCTATATTATAGTTAGACAGCTCACGATTATTTACATTGGTGTATATATTCTTTTTTGTCCATCTTCATCAGTTTGATACATCATTATCTATAATTTCTCACACGTCCACTATTAATCAATTGAGTTAGAAAAAATCAATCATTAATATTAATTAATGCGAATATATGATACAGCGTGTAAATTATAATGATTTATCCTTTATTTGCAGGTTCTCAGTTTTTCCAGTAAATGACACAACACTTTTTATTGTGTACTGTTTCATTGGCAACATTTATTCTTTAAGTTTACTCATTTGGGCTATTATTGCTGATTATGTTGAAGGTTCACATATGAAACCTAATTTAAAAGACGGTAACATAAGAATTGCTGGTAAGTTGACAGTAATTACAAATATTTTACGCACTACAAAGTTGGGAAAAATCAATAGACCTTTTCAGACTCATTTTATATTGACCTACGTTCCGAATTTTTAGTTCGAATGTGGCTATATTTTCATTCTTTCGCCACAGAGACCAGCAAGAGTATGTATCCACGAATGGTACATTCTCATCATTTCTAACAGAGTATTAAAATTACATAAATATAATATTTTTGAGTGATCATAATCATAATGATTAATAATTATAATAATCGAATATAAATATCTATTATAATTTTAAAAAAAGCTCATGACTAATCAACTTTATCCTCCCAGATTATGCTCAATGGACGTTCGCCTACGGTCCATCATTATTTTTATTCACGCTCAATGTTGTCTACCTTTTTCTGGTCTTGTTAAAATTATTTATTTTTCCAAAAATTAATCGTGGAAGTAGAGAAGTTGAATCCAGAAGATATAAATGGTCTACGTTCGTAAAGCTAATGACGGTTGAAAGTTTGTCTTGGATATCCATATTCCTGTACGGATATTTGGTACAACTCTCCGAAGATTATTCATTGTATCGGTGTGTACCAGACTCGAAAATTACACATTTTGATGCTCTTATATTTACATAAATAATGTAGTTGAGAATATAAACTGAAATTCCTTGTATTGCAGGCTTTCAATCTTGGTTTTGGACAACTTGTATGGACTTTGGTATTTCATTGTATTGGTTCCCATGCGCAAAGAAGTGAGAGTACCTTACAAAGTAAAAGCTCTTTGGAATATACGATTTTTGCCATTTTTAGCAATCGAGAAACTCGAGTATTATTGAAAAAAAATCGATACAGAGCAAACGTAAAACAGGTTTTTATCATTAAATTACATTGCTTCCATTTTGTAATCTGTATGGAACAATAAAATAAAAATATCTACTATTCAATTCTTACTTGAATCAATCCCTATGTTGCATAACTCACTCTTATTTTCCTGTTTCCTCGCAAAAAAAAACGTCACTTTTAAAAAAATGTACTTTGCAACACTAAAGCGTTCGTCAAAATGCTTCAATAAAGAGGAAATGTATCTATGTATTTCTAGTATTTAGTAAAATACTCGAGGATATATTTTTCTCAAATCTAGACACATGGATTGGAAACATTAGCACAAAAAACTTTCTAATTTTACTTTAACTTTCAGTTATAAAATACCTAACAAATAATAATAATCTCTCAACATGAGAAACTCCTCCCTAACTATAAAGAAGATTATAGAGAAGAATTATAAGAATCATAGTTACTTCTAGCTACATTTTCGCGCGGAATAAAGAGCCCCGAGTAATCGCTCGCGCCATTTGATCATAACGATCTCGGCGAATTCCCTTTTTTTTCATCTCCAACGAGGTCCTTAGTCGCTATCCCGGCCCCATCTCACTCTCAAATTAAACGGGTTTCCCTTTCAGCGGGTTTTAAGCTACAATCGATGGCGATTTCTTTTATATATTTCGCTCACGTGAAATCGCGGCATTACGTGCAAAAGAGGACGTTTAATTTTCTTAACGACTCTTTATTCGCGTACGTGCACTTATTTTACCTTCCGCGAATGCCCGGAAAAAAAGCATTTGACCTGGAATTTTTTAACGTTGGTCGCTAACAAAATTATTCGTTGGCTGAATTTCAAATTACGAAAAATTTCATACAATTTTGTCAGAGTTTTTCCTCCGGTTCATAAATTGCAGCAACTTCAAAAAATTTTTCTTTTCGAAACGACAAATTTTCCGCAAAATTCACAGCATTTTATACACTTCGAAAATCCCTTCTTATTCCAATCTCCGTACTTTATTCCTGACACTTCCGAAACCCTCAAAAACTCCTCTTTGCCAACTTCCAAAGTAAACACCCCAGAAAATCGCCTCGCTAATTTCCAACGTTTAGGACGAAAACAAAAGTTCGTAATCGCTGCTGAAGGCTCTTCGGTTATTCGACTATGCGTATTTTTACGCGAAGAAACGCCAGCACATCGGATACAGCTGTTCCCTGACTGAGCCAGCGAAGAGCCCCGTTGTTTATGCTCCTGCATTAACATAGAAAATCCTGTCCCTCGAAAAATACGAATCTCCTAAACAGCTTCAAGCTTTTATATACGCGACTCGGAGCGTGCAAATAACGGCCCTATGTTTTATCGTCCCTGAGATTTCAAATTTCGTGGACATGAATTTTTACGCGGAAATAACCTTCCCTCGTTTTTTAAGGTTGCTCGAGGAAATTGTTGGCAATTTTTTTGATACATTGTTTTCCATGCAGAATAACGTGAGGATTCTCTCCCGCGTGACGAAAAAAACGACTTTCACACTGCATTCATAAACGTGGATAATGGGGTAGAAGTTTTCATTCGAGAATGAACTTTTGATAAATATTACTTGAAATACTGTCAAGCTGTAGATGAACTATCGGGGAGAAACGTATGATCAAATTTTTATTTTCTAATCGATAAGAAAAATAGAGTTTCCCTTACAGAAACTCCTGTCAACTCAAGGGTTAACCCTGAATATTGAGGCTGAACCCTGAAAGTTGAGGGTTAGCCCTCAAGTTGAGTGGTCGAAATGACCCTTAAATTGAGGGGAATTTCTGTAAGGGATGACACATGGCGAAAAATTTGTCTTCAGATGGATCACACATTTGTCGAGAGTCCAAACTAGGACTTAACTTTCAAGCTAGGACAATCATTCGTAACTTTTTTTCCAAAAGTAACAAAATTTTTTCGTACCGAATAGGGCTAAATCAGCTCTAGTTTAGTGATTTCTTTTTTTGAATGTGTGCTAACTTAAGGGACCTCAATAATTAAATACCCCAAACCGAATCAGTTACAGTCCAACGATTCCTAAGACGTCTTTTAGGATGTTCGGATCTCTCGCCGTAGAACTTCGCTTGAACCTATCATCCCCTCAAAACTTTCGAGATTACGAGAATCCCAGAAATTCTCTGTAAACTGGTCAACCGTGAACGTTGATCAATATCCGCGTAGAAACTGTAAATTAAATTATGTGAGGGGTTTGAGAGGGAAGTAACCTGAATTCTCATCAAACGGTCGCTTGGAGATAGAAACAGAAATCAAAATTACTTCGCCTACCTCAGTTTCAGTGAGTTCAAAAAATTCGAATTCCAGAACTTCGAGTCATTCCACTAAATACAATGTTCCTAGTCAAAATAAATGCATTTCACGAACAGTTTTCCACTCAAGTGTTTTTTATCGATAATAAATTCATGTCCCTACCACTTCCAAAGAATTCACGATATCGAATTTCCGTGAACGCTATAAAATACAGTAGGTATACTCCACAGATTGAATCCATGCAAAAAAAAAACTCGTATTTCTTTGAGGATGTAACTTGACGCGATTTTTACAACTCACGTCAGCACTGACTTACAGGAAAACTCGAGACCAGAGTATTTATTTCAAAGCGACCCAGGTCACGCGGGCATTTGTGCACGCTTGAAATGTGCTAAGGCCGTCACGAGCACCATTTCGGGATCTCATTTCTCTCTTTGTGCGGGGCGAAAAGGGCGCAGCGTAAAACGACAAACTCGGGGACTTAACGAACGAACGGGGAGAAAAAAACGAAAAAACGTTACTCGCCTCGCGATCGATCCGCTAAAACTTTCCAGCTTCCTAACGATCGCGGCGGCCACGGCGCGAGGAAGATAAAAAGCAACCAGCTTGTCTAAGAAATTCTCAGAAAAAAAAACTTTTCCTCATTTCCCGCGTTCTCCAGATCTAATTGAGCGCCCGAAAGTAAAAAGTCGACCAATTTTTCTGGTCAATAACGACGACGAAGAATGTCCGTTCGTATTTAAAAATGATACAAAATTTGCTGCTAGTAAAAACGAGACCGATTTTCAGAAGTAAAAAGTGTCGCTTGGGCGTAAAAATGGACATAAAAAAATAGAATATTTCAGGTAGTGAGAACGAAAAAAAATACTTCTTCCATTTGTAACCCCTAAAATTATTGCTTTTCTTTATGTTAAAGAACAAGAAACAAGAAAAATTCCACTCAATTGAAACTCAACTAAAATTCATGTTTTTACTCTGCAATTACATTTTTTGGATACTTGAATCTCAGTTTTAAGTTCACTCGGAATTGGTAGACGCTGAACAGGAATGAACTACGAAATCGAACTACGTTTCTGAAGCGCAAGTTTTTTTTCCCTCGACAAAAAAGCAATCGAACTCGAAAAACAAAAGAGAACATCGAGAAGAAAAACGTTTTCCGTCTCGACAAAGCCCGAGAGAAACGGAAAATCTTCGAATTTTCGTCGGTGCCTTATCGAGGCGTTTCAAATCCCGTGCGTACTTCCTGGGATTCTGGATTGTACACTCTCAAATCCCTTGATTTCGGAATCGAATATACGTAAACGTGAAAGAATGGGAATGTCAACGCTTTTGTGTATTGTCTATGATAAATCAAGAGCTCGCAGGTACCGCAGGGAAATGTCGCGGGAAAAGATAAGCCAAAAGCGGACGCTTGACTTCGAAACTCACAGATTATTCCCGATCGAAATAAGAATGCAGAGAGAACTTGTTGAACATAAAATAACCATTATATTTGCTTCAAATTGATGAACCATTTCGAGGAACAGAAAGCAAAACGGAACCGTAACTCATTTCGAGTCCTTGTCCCTGATTTGCTATAATTTTAACGGTTTTCGAACCAGTTTCTTCCTCGTCAAATTTTTAAAATACCGCCGACACTTATAACCCTAATTAATCTGGGATAATTTTTTATTTCACTCGTGATGAGGGACAACCTTCTCAATTATCCGTAAATACCGAAAACTCGACGAAGATTTAAATCTCGAGTTGACAAACACGCATAAAGGGGATATTATCCTAGAGTCAGTTAGAGTCAATTGCACGTTTGATCAGAGCTTCGCTTAATGGGACTTTTCATTAGATCTTGTCAAGAGGAACTCAGAACTCTGCTCAGAACTCCGGCAGCTGCAAGAGTTCCCGAGTTTTCCGCGAAAAACTGACTTTTGAGAACAAATCCGATTTTCTCTCGCCTACAACTTCGCGAATATTTATCTGAGAGCTCACCGTTATGAGAGTTTCAGTAAGAATTCCTCAAAAGGCACTCAGAACTCCTTCCAGAACTCCCCTGGACACTGTACTTATCGAGTTACTCCCGAAAAACCGTTTTCCGCAATTTTTCAATGTGTTTTTTTCCTATCAAAATTGCCAGAACTATCGCTAATTTATATCTAGAACTTCACATCTATTGGAACTAAATCATTCGGAGCCATCAGAACTCTTTTTGCATGAAAAAGGGCTGCTGCAGGAAGTTAGCGCCCCATTTTGGTTTTTCATAATTTTTAATCATTTCATGGCAGAACTATTGATATTTCTCACCAGGAACTCCAGAAATATTGTAGACAAAGCCAGAACTCTGAAAAAAACTCACTTTTTCGGAAATTGGGGTTCTAACTTTACGGGAGTCACTGAAAGTCAATGTAAACTATTTCGGTGACAAGGAAAACTACACAACTGATGAATTTCAATTTATCGGGACCTTATCAAAAATTCTCAGTCTATCGTAACCAAGCATTAATTTTGTTGGAGTTTCTATCGCGACGAAACGTGTGAAAAACGCTGTTTCAACCCCTTAAGGTCAATTCAAACAATTTTGGTGATAGGACAGACTCCAAAACTAATTCAACTGATAATGACTCATTTGGAAATTCTCAGACGATAGTGAACCAAGATCAATCGTAATTGAGTTTCTATCGTGATGCAAATATATAAAAATGCCATTTTGGTCACTTCAAATTAATTCAATGACAGGCAAACTCAAAAACTAATAAGTCTACATTTATTTGAACCTATTTGGGTTCAGTTGATGTTTAACAAAATCGATGTTTAACAAAGATAAATCGTCACTAGTTTCTATCACGATGAAATGGAATGAAAACACTATTGTGGTCACTCAAAGTCAATTAAAAAATTGTTGTAACGGGGCAAACTCCAAAATTGTAGCATGGAAATTCAAAACCCGATAAGTGCCATTTCAATAAGGCTGATTTTTGTATTTGAATCGGTTAAAAATTGACCCTTATTGAAATGGCGCTTATCAGGTTTTGAATGTCCATACTACAATTGATGAGTTCCTATTTACATATTGGGTCCTGATTAACGATTCTCAGCAGGAACGGCAATAACCGGAACCCAACCGGAACCTATCTATCCATATGAAACCGGAACCGTTCTTGATGTTTTTCACAGAACCGAAACCGGAACCGTAACCGTTAATCATCCATTTCTTGGAACCGTAACCGGAATGTAACCATGTCCGGCAACGGGACTGGTACAAATGAGTTCGAAATTGTGTAAAAATCTTGTCCAAATAACTGTGGAATTATTCAGTCTCTAGAGAATATGCAAAATGTTGTAAAAATAGATGAGAAACGCGAAAAAATTGAGTTCCGATTGCGTCGGAGATTCTCCATAAAATGGTAGTCTACAATGCACCGAACCCAGCTCGAAATTGTTCAAAAATTTCCAACCCCGACTATTTTCTCTTAATTTCTCCACACGTTTATCAGCGTTCGCAAACAAATTAACAAGATGGAAAAATCGATGCGCCCGAGAGATTAAAATAATATATAGCGCGCGGAATCGCGACAAGTCGGTAAAGTCGACTCTCGTTCAGTTAATTCAATATAATTAAAATTAAAATGAAAAAATCCATTACTCATATTTTTATGACAAATCAATATTCTAAAAAATTTATAAACTACAAATTTTCACAAATTCTCCCATCATACTCCCCAAATTTTTAGAAAAACATAATCACTATGTACTGCAGAAAAATTTATCAAAATTCCTACCAAATGTACAAAATTTAGCTAAAAAATTTATTTTACTCAAAGTCTTTTCCTGCATTCATCATCTAAAACATTCCACTGACTCTCAAAAAAAAGTGATGAAAACAAAATCTGTCAAAAAATCACTTGCTGAACCCCCCACAATAATCGTTATCAATTTGATGATCCACAAACCAAGAGATTCTTGCGTACAACTTTTCCAAGTTGACGTGTAATTTACGTAAAACGTAATTAATCGCATTAATGTACGTAAGTTGTAAAAACGGACATGGGTCTCTGTAACTTGGCTCGTGCTTGGATGAATATCAAGTATATTTGTCTTTTACGATTCGAGATAGCGATATAAGCGGCGTGAGACCATGGTGAACTCTTATAATAATGATCACGCGTAAAACTGGAACTAAAACAAGAGTGGAAACATCAGGGACAAAGCGATGGCAATGATGACGTCGCGGCATGGGGGGGGGGGGGGGGAGGAAAAAAGCTGCTATCGGACCGGAGAGGTTTTACGGGCCAGGCGGTGCTACTCGTAGCTTGTCATAGCTT
>JAPYZK010004666.1:0-10147 GCA_030522785.1 Platygaster equestris
AATAGTAGAATTATGAAGTTTCGCGAGTTTTGGACATTTTAGAAACTGGGGAATTTTTGAGTTTTTAGAGTTTTTGAGTTTTATAACTTAGAAACTTCGAAAATTTCGGATGTATCGAAGTTTGACAGATACTTATTGGGAAATTTAGAATTCTAAAATTTGAAAAACTGTAAGGTTCGAGAAATTCAAAAATTTTGAAGTTCTAGAGATTTTAGAATTTGGAAGTCATAAAATTTAGAATTTTTCAGTTTTTGAGAAATTCAAAAAATCGTTAACTAAGTTCTGAAAGATTTCAAACTTTGGCAATTTTGGAAGTACTAGAATTTTTGAGTTTGGAAGAATTGTGAAGTGTCGTGAGTCTCGGAAATTTTCTAAATTCTGGATTTTTGGAGTTTTAGAGAATTTTTGAGTTTTATAACTTAGAAGCCCCAAAAAATACGAATTTATCGATGCTTTATCATTTATTTACCTATCAGTCAATTTAAAGTTCTAGAAATTCAAAAACCATGAAGTTCTAGAAATTTGAAAATTTTCAAGTTCTAGACATTTTATAATTTCGAAGTTCACAAAATTTAAAATTTTCCAATTTTCGTAGAATTCTCAAAAATTGTAAAATAAGTTCTAAAAGTTTCAAAGCTTTGGCGATTTTGGAAGTATTAGAATTTTTGAGTTTAAAATAACTATAAAGTTTCGTAAGTTCCGGAAATTTTAAAAATTCTGGATTTTTGGAGTTTTGAAGAATTTTCGAGTTTTATAACTCAGAAGCGCCAAGAAATTCGAGTACATAAAAGTCAGAAATTTTGAAGTTCTACAAGTATAAAAATTCCAGTTTTGAAGAATTCCGAAAAATCGCGAAGTTTTGAGCTTGTCCAATTTCGGAATTTTCAAAGTTCCGGAAATTTCGGAAATTCTTATAATTTCAAATTTTAGAAAAGTTCGAATTTTTGAAATTTAAATCAAAATTTAAACAAATCCCAAAATTTTAATCATGTCGGATCATGTTAATGTCTTCAAATTCCGTAATTTCACCAATTTGTAAAATTTTCAAAAAACTCGAAAAAATCCGCACTTACTCCACAACGTTAGAAAAAAAATGCCAATGAATATCCGCGATCAGACGCAATATTTTGCAAAGCTCGAGAATATATGACTCAATCCCCTGATGCAGCCTAGGCCATGCAAATCGCGTCTCGATCCCGAGTTTTCACGTGAATGCAAAACCGCGCGTCGCGGTCACGTGTACCAAGATTCGCGGCTACGTGAGACGCGTTTGTTTCATAATCTAGGTATTTTCGCGTTCCGACATTTTCCGCAAGACCGTGCCTCGTTAGCGATGTCACGTTCTCGTGACAATAATTCGCGCAGAATCGACATTAGAGCGCGATCAATCGAGTTACGTACGCGCACGTGACTCGAGGACAGGATTTTTTAAAATCTAATAGCTCCGAAAATCTGAATTTGTAAATTTAATGACATTGAAACTCGAAAATCGAAGATGCAAATTTTTCAAATTGAATTCGAGAATCTGAAATTTTCGAAACGGAAAAAACCGAATTTTCATAATTTTTCGGATTTTCGAATTTAAATTTTGAAATTACGGAATTCAAATATATAAAAATTCGGAAATTTAATTTTCTGATTGGATATTCAAATTGTAAAACTTTAAAATATCAAATTCTCGAAATTTTAACATCGCAAGAAATCAAATTTATGAAATCTGAAATTTTTCGAGATCGAAAAAATTTGTCTTTGAAGAATTTTGAGACTCAGAACTTGGAAATTTCTGAAAATTGAACATTTTCAAGCTTTAAAATTGTGAGATATGAAACTTAGAGATATAAAAGTTTGACATTTTTGGTTTCTGAAATTTTACGGCTCTTAAAATCCAAATTTGTAAATTTAATGACTTTGAAACTAAAAATTTGAAATACAAATTTTTTAAATTGAATTCGAGAGTCTGATATGTTCGAAACGGAAAAAACGGAATTTTTATAATTTTTCGGATTTCGGATTTTTTATTTTGGAATTCTAAAATTTGAAGATGTAGAAATTCGGAAGTTTGATTTTTGTATTGGACATTCGAATTGGGAAACTTCGAAATTTTGAATTCTTCGAATTTGAAGATGGTGAGAATCAAATTTATGAAATTTGAACTTTTTCGAGATCGAAAAAATTTGACTTGGAAGAATTTTAAGACTCAGAACTTGGAAAATTTCTGAAAATTGAACATTTTCAAGCTTCAAAAATGTTGACTGTGAAATTTTGAAATATTAAAGTTTAATATTTTTAAATTCTGATATTTAATAGCTCCAAAAATCCAAATTTGTGAATTAAATGACTTCAAAATTTAGAGATCGGAATTTAAATTTTTGGCATTGAATTCGGGAATCTAAAATGTTTGAAACGAAAGAAACTGGATTTTCGTGATTTTTCGGATTTCGGAATTCGGATTTTGGAATTTCAGAATTTAAAGATGTTAAAATTCGGAGACTTAATTTTCGAATTGGACATTTAAATTGAAAAACTCAAAAATTCAAAATTCTCAACATTCCAACATTGCAAAAAATCAATTTTATAAAATTTGAACTTTTTTAAGCTTCGAAAAAATTTGACTTTGACAAATTTCAAGATCCAAAACTTTCCAAATTTCCGAAAATTGAACATTTTCAAGCTTTAAAATTGTAAAACATGAAAATTAGAAATATTAAAGTTCTAAATTATCGAATTCTGAAATTTAATGGCTTCAAAAATCAAAATTTATAAAATAAATGACTCAAAAATTCAGAGATCGAAAATTCAAATTTTTGAAATTGAATTCGAAAATCTGAAATGTTTGAAACAGAAATATCGTGATTTTTGTAATTTTTCGGATTCTGAAATTTTAATTTGAATATTCCAGGAATTCAAAGATGTAAAAAATTCGTGAATTAAATTTTCGTATTGGGCATTCAAATTGGAAAACTTAAAAATTTGAAACTCTCAAAATTCTAAGATTGTAGGAAATCAAATTTATGAAATCTGAAATTTTTGATGCTCGAAAAAATTTACACGTAAAAAATTTTTCCCAAATTTCATTTCAACAGTTGGAAAATTCGAATTCGTACAATTCGAAAATTTATATCTATACGAAATTTAGTTCGTAAATATTGTTGATAAAAATGTTTCGGACCTTTTTTTCATTTTTTTCAGAATATTTATTTATTTATTCATCCATTGTATTAACATACTTATATTCATTTACATATTTATTTATTCATTTATTTCATTTACATATTTATCTTTGTTTATTCACATATTCATTCATATATTAATTCATTCATCTCCAACTTTTTCATCTATGTATTTTCAAACTTTACTCTCGAACCAGAAACATCGTAAAAAATATTCCGAATTGAAATTTTCAATGCCAAAAGTTGTATAACTGTGGAAAACTCCGAAAAACCGAAAATAAACATTACCGTCATCACGTCCGATAAAATAAATGTATATCGCCTTATCTAAATCGTAGAAGTTACATCATATTATATTTTTGTTCTCGAATTTGTCCCCGGAGCGGATAACCTCGCGGGGCCGGGGTCGACGAACGCTGCAATAGATTTTATCGTCGATCAAAATAATATTTACGGACACTAGTTTTTCCACCATTTTAATTTTCGGCTCGATAATAATTATTATTATTCCCGATCGCGCGGCCGCGGGCAGTCACCTCGCGATTCAATGACCTCGGGCAATTTCGTAACGCCGGCGTCGCGACATTAAACGCTAATTAAACCTATAATGACCCAGATGCATGCGCAAGATTTGAATGACGAAACGCGAAATGATCAATGGGAGGGGGGAAGGGGGGAAGAAAGGAAAAAAAAAGGTTTTTCTTTTAATTGCATGAAAGTTGGAATTAATTTTGGGAGGGGGGAGGGGGAGAAAATGTTCTTTTTTAATTGCACGAAAGTTCGAATTTTAACGGGTTCAATTTAAACTTCAATTTTAATGTAATTTGAATTTGAACTAAATTTTCGATTTCCGAGTTTTTATGTCATTGAATTTACAAATTAATTTGGATTTTTGGAGCTCTTACATTCCAGAATTCGAAAATTTCTAAAGTTTTACATTTCACATTTTTAGAGCTCGAAAATGTTGAATTTCCGGACATTTTGAAAGTTTTGAGTCTCGAAATTTTTCGAAGTCAAATTTTTTTGAGCTTGAAAAGTTGAAAGTTTCATAAATTGGATTTCTTGCAATTTTGAGAATTTTGAATTTTCAAGTTTTTCAATTTCAATGTCCAATCCGAAAATTAAATTTACGGATCATTAGATTTTTTTATTCTGAATTTTCAAAATTTTAACTCCGGAAACCGAAAATGTATAAAACTCCGTTTTTTTCTGTATAGAACATTCCGAATTTCCGAATTCAATTTCAAAAATGTGAATTTTCGATCTCTGAGTTTTCAAGTCATTTATTTTACGTTTTGATTTTTGATGCCATCAAATTTCAGAATTCGAAAATATCAAAGTTTAATATTCTAAAGTTTCATATTTCACATTCTCAAAGCTCGAAAATGTTCAATTTTCATGAATTTAGAAAATTTTCGTGAAAAAGCGATAATTCAATGTCCAATTCGAAAATTAAATTTACGAATCATAAGATTTTTTAATTCTGAATTTTCAAAATTTTAATTTCGGAATCCGAAAATTCATAAAACTCCGGCTTTTTCTGTATAGAACATTCCAAATTTCCGAATTCAATTTCAAAAATGTGAATTTTCGATCTCTGAATTTTCAAGTCATTTATTTTACAAATTTGTATTTTTGATGCCATCAAATTTCAGATTTCGAAAATATTAAACTTTAATATTCGCAAGTTTCATATTTCACATTCTTAAAGCTCGAAAATGTTCAATTTTCGTAAATTCGTAAAATTTTCGTGAAAAACCGATAATTATCGATAATAATCGATATTATCGAATCTTATCGATACCTGTAGAATTTTTCCCATCCCTACTGTAAAATACATTGCTGAAGCCCAAAATAAATAAATTCACGTATTTTTCACGCACGAACTCTTAGGTCTTTTTGCATCTGTAACCGTGAATTGAGAAGATAAAATAAAAGACCATATATTCGGGACTCTCGGGAGTAAGTAAGGGTCGGGCAACGGAATACATTGGGCGTGTAATTGCCTCCGAAGGGGGCCCAAATTCTAACAGTATATCCCAACAATGTTTTCTTCACCTCGGGAAATGTACAGTTACGCGCGCCGAATTTCTGGGCCTTTTTTTTGGGCCTGGAAGAAAAACTACCGCAAGCCCGGGGAAACTGGGTCAAAGACCTATATCATGAATTTTTTTTTTACGTAGTATTCTCGACTTGTGTATTGAATTTTCTGAATTTTGAGATAATAAGTCGGAAAAATGGAAAATTCGGAGTGTTCGGGAAATTGTTGACAAAAATTAAATATAATATTATAATTTTTTTTTTGCGTAATATTGACTTGTGCATTGAATTATGTGAATTTTGAGAGAATAAGTTAGGAAAATGGAAAATTGGTAGTTTTTGGAAACATTTGGATGAAAATCAAGTATATTATAAAATTTTCTTTTTTTTCACGTAATTTTTGGACTCGTGCAAAATTTTGTGAATTTTAAAAGAATAAACTAGTTATAGAACAAATTTTTTTACTTTTCACCATTTTTTTTAAATTTACGTAGGTAAAATCTTAGACATTAAAATTTTATTTATCGAATTATTTACTTTCGGAATTCTGGAAATTTATTTAATTAAGAGATTTTTTGTCTTAATATAGGAAAAAATACATGAAAAATCAAGACCTTTTGCTAAAATTAGAAAAGTGTAGCATTTTTTAGACAAGTTTGAAATTTTCGCAGAATTCGAAAATGTTCAAATTTTTCCAGTTGGAATTTTTGGTTTCTCGAAATCTCGAATGTTAGCGAAATTGAGAAATTTTTTAACACATTAAAAAACTTTTCTAAGTTGAAATATTTTTTCAATCTGAAAAATTTGCGATTCTCGAGAGTGCCTGAAAATTCAGAAATTTATAGAAAAATGTAAAAACATGTTTAAGATTTGTGTAATGTGAAAATTACTGAAAAATGTTCAATCTGAAAAATACACGATGTCACACAAAAATCGTAAAAATTTTGAAAAGTCTCCAACATTGAGAACGACAAATTTCTTTCGAAATTCAAAAAATTCGCAATATTCGAATTTGAATGTCGAAATCAAAATAATCCGAATTTTCGACATTCCAATATTTCGAATTCGAAATTCCAGTATTCTGAAATCTGAAATTTCGGAAATTCCATTTTTAGATTCTCCAAATTTTCAAAATTCCCCAAGTATCAAGATTCATCGAATTTCCAAATTGAGAAAATTCAAAAATGTGTAGGCTTACAAGAATTCGAATTTGAAATATTCAAAGACTCAAAACTTCGAAAATTCCGAATTGCACCTTTTTCAACTCTTGAATTAAATCCCTAAAAAATTCAGATTCGTAAATTACCAAATAATTTCGAAAATATAAAAAATTGAAACTCCAAAAGCGTCGAAACTCAAAACTTCAAAAATCCCCAAGTCTCAAAATTCAATATTAGAACGAAATTAAATTCTCAAATTGACAAAATAAATCATTTTTAGTCTTGCACAAATTCGATTTCAAAATATTCAAATTCCGAAATTCCGAATTTCACATTTTTTAATTCTCGAATTCAATCGCTCAAAAATTCTTGTAATTTTTGCAGAATTCAAAGATGTACAAATTTTTACAGTTGAAATTTGAGGTTTTTCAAAATTTCGAATGATCGAAAAATTGAGCGATTTTCGAGAGTGCCTGAAAATGTGGAAATTCATAGAATCGAATTTGTTATTTATAGAATTTATTTAAGTCTTAAATTCAATCGCTCAAAAATTCAGATTCGTAAATTTTCAATTTCGGAAATCCATTATTTCGTCCACTCTCAGCAGGGCCACGAAATTACATATTTCTCGCGGGCGTTAAATAAATACGATTTTTGACGTTTTGAGCCGTGGAGAAAATCGCATTTTGTCCACGGCTTTGGTAAAAGGTCTTTTTTGGTCAATCTGGCCCGGGCCAGTTGCATAACGTAACAAGATGTAACAGCCGGGAAACCGGGACCGGTTATTCGGAATACTTGCGCCGAGCTGATAACGGTATCAGTGCGCAGCCCAGTTGTTACGTGATCGTTGACCGCAATAACTTATAGTCTCATACGCACGCGGGATCCGATCTTTGGCATTGTGCACGTGCCGTTAACGAAGCGTATTTCACTATTATTTTCGTGCAACTTTTATACGCTTTTTTTCGTGTCAAATGTTGCCATCTGGATTTCAGCAATTATTGAGCAATAATAAAATTGGGGAAAAATAAGTTTCATCCTATAATTACGAACTATTTATTAAAATTTCAAATTCGAGTATCAAACCTTTAAATCTCGGATTCCCTCGATTTACTCAAAAATTTCGAATTTCTCTACATTCCGAAAATGTTCCCTCTGTATTTCACGATAAAAAAATCAAATTTTCCACTGCATGTTCATCTTGAAACGACCAAAGTTACGATTTGTTTTTTCTATCATGAAATTGCTCTAGATTTTTATTTGAAAGTGTAAACTGAATTAAGAAACGTTGACATCAAGTAAAACACTCTAATTTCAAAACAAAACGAAAAACATCCTAAAAATTTCATTCGCAACATTAATAAGGTATAAAATACCAAAGAACACCAATAAACAATTACTACACTCCAACAATTTAAAAATCAACCTCCAAGTCAACTAAAAGACAAAATTCCCTGAAAAATAGACCAATGAGACAATCTTATCCACACATCCAATAGTAGCAATACGTTGATTAGACACCGGGGAAAAACATCGACAAGGATCAACAAACCGAGATTTAGCAACGCTCCACTTTTTTTCCTGATCCGTACAAAAAAGACAAGCCAGCGCCCACGGGTCATTGCGCAATAATGATCAGTCGCCGATATCGTTACGAATTCAACTTCCACTGTCCCTCTTCTACTCCTTATCACCGGCCACCGTTACACGGCCTACTATTCCGAAAGCGGGACAGCGATGCGTCATTACCTCGATTTTTCATCGGGCCCAACGGTTTTGGGACCGCCCGACCCACGTAACCGAAAATCGATCGACATTTCACGATAAGCGGCTCAACGGTAAATGATACAAAACGTCGGAGCATCGAAAATTCGAAATGCGAAAATTGAACTCATTTTGAGATTATCATTAGATTATCATTAGATTTTTCCGAGCGTGAAAATGTTGAAAGTTTGAGAGGTTGAAAATGGGACGAATCGTATCGTTTCTAATCGTTTTCAATCGATTTTTCATAACTTGTGGTTCGTACAACCATATATATGGTTATATGAACCATGTATATGGTTTTACGAACCACAGATATGGTCGGTTCGTACAATCATGAGTATGGTTGTACGAACCATGTATATAGTTGTACAAACCATATATATGGGCATGCCAACCATATATAATTGTGCGAACCATATACATCGATTTCAATGGTTTTGAATCGATTTTTTATAACTGGTGGTTTATACAACCACATATATATGGTCGTACCAACCATATATGGTTGTACGAACCATATACATCGTTTCCAATGGTTTTTGATGATTTTCAATTGATTTTTCACATCTGGTGGTTTGTACCACCATAATATATATGGTCGTGCTAACCATATATAGTTGTACGAACCATATACATCGTTTCCAATGGTTTTTGATGATTTTCAATAGATTTTTCCCAACTGGTGGTTTGTACAATCATATATATGGTCGTACCATCCATAACTAAAGTTGCACGAACCATATATACGGTCGTACCAACCATATAAGTATCACGTGTGGGAAAAACGCGGCACAATAAAGGTCCCGTCTCCTTCCCGTTACCCCGTTATGCCCGATTGTTCGCCGAGTACGGATTTTCATGTCACCGCATATCGATGACTTAACAGATTGATAAAATGTTAACGGTTTCGAAAGCCTTCTTTAATCTCGCGCTGATGAATAATAAGGGTTTTGCGCAACGATTATCATATATCGCGAAAAACGCATTTCGAAAAACGCGGTTATTGTTCGCGTTTCGAGAAAACTATGTTGACTTTGTTCTATTTTTCAGCGCGCGCGATGATGTAACCTCGAGTGACATAATGCGAGCGCGGTGATAAGGCAACGAGTTGTGCTAGTGTGGATGGAGGGAAACACTGATGTGTGTAGCCGAAATGAATGATGGAATTTTCGATTTATCGAAATTGATGATGGATATCGATGTATCAAAATTGATTATTCTTATCGCCACTTCGATATATCGAAGTTAATGACGTACAGCATGACGAAATTGAGATATATTGTAATTGGTGACGCATATCGATAAATCGAAATTGATTATTACTATCGATACATCGAAATTAATGACGCACATCGATATTTCAATGTATCTAAATTGATGACGCGTATCGATATATCGATATATAAAAGTTGAATATACCCATCGATATTTCGATACGTCGAAATTGATGATGCCTATCGATAGATCGAAACTGAGTACAACTATCGATATATCGAAACTGGTGACGTCTATCGATATACCCAAATTGATTACATCTATTAATATTTCGATATATCGAAATTGATAACGCCTATCGACGTATCGGAATATCTACATTGATAATGCCTATGGATATTTCGATATATTCAAATGAAATATTTTAACTTACGAACTTTTTATATATTTTATAATAATCGAATAAAAAATATTTTATAATCATAAATAAAAAAATGTTTATGTATATATTTTTTAATTATAAATAAAAAAATCCCGAATCATAAATTTGATGAATGTAATCAAACTCGCATGAATTTTTTATATATTTCATAATAATCGAATAGAATGAGCCGCGGTAGCGCAGTGGTCAAGCCACCAAGCTGCCAGGCTCAAGGATGCGGGTTCAGATCCTGGTGGGGTCAGATTTTTTTCTGAAGCTTTTCTGCTCAGAAAAATTCTCTGATTGCCAATAGACAATTCGAACTCACATCCGAGCTATACCGTCACTTGGTTTTCCATGGTTTCCCAAGTGAG
>JAPYZK010004667.1:0-18945 GCA_030522785.1 Platygaster equestris
ACAGGCGGGACTCGAACCCGTCTCCTTCCGCTTCAGTGGCCTCAGCCGACCAATCGCCGCGCAGTACTGCTTAGCAATTAGATCGCTTGACCACCGAAGTGGCTTCATTGATTTATTTTTATTTTTTGTTATTATTTTTGCGAGTGGGCAATTTTTCCACCGAAATGTTTCTATTGGAATATTGAAAACTCCAAATTAATTCAAAAGTGGTATAATATGACGTAAGGATGTTGAATTCGGTTGATCAACACTACATTTGTGTAAATTGCAGTATGTTTTTCGATTTTGTAATAAAATTAATGAAACAACTTTTGTACAAAATTAATATTTTTCTTGTTAATTATCCTTATACCATACACCCAGTCGTAACGAACTCCACTGTTTCGGTGAAGTAAGAGTGGAGTTACCTTTTTTGTACTGAATTCGCGATGGGCACTTAAATTTTCGCGCAAATTCAATTTCAGCAGTGTTATCCGGTGCAGAATACGATACGAATATTAGGGGAATAATAAATAAATGAGACATAAAAATTAATAAATATCAATACAATGTTATATTTACTATCTACAAATAAATTACTCGTTATTATAAACTAATTACGCGAAGTAAGACCTACACATCCTGATTTGTTACGAATATTGATATAAATTCATCTATATTTTTTAAATCTCACGAAATTTTTTGTACTCCACCAAAACCCTACTGCTACAGTGGAGTTGTAATAAGAGTTTCGGTGGAGTCTGTTACGACTGGGCATGCATTTTAAATTGAAAAATTAAGTTATTTTTGTTTCATTAACATTTTTAAATATATTTTTCGTTATTAAACAGTAGTGAATGGAATATGTTTCGTTGTTGCTGTCAATTATGTATATGTATCCTCAATTCAACAAGTTCAAAAATAGCGCTTTCGCGTTCATCCGGCGTCCATTTTTAAATTGCATTCAACTCAATTCAACTGACAATTCAAATCAAAATAATAAGAAAATGCCACGCAGATTCCGAACAATTTTATGAATGTTTATCAATGGAAAGTGTTGAACGAATCTGCAATAATGTTGAATTATCGGGTCATTTACAAAGAAATCCAAGCAAACGCGGAAAACTGCGAGGAAAATGAAAATCTCTACGTAAAATTCATGGGTATAGATGGTCGAGATTTTTAATTTCACGGGAAAAAGGTAATGAAAATTGTTGATGTTTATATATATATTTTTTGGTTTAGATGACCCCAAAGTGAGGGAAATATCCGTGGATTTGAGGAAAAAGTCGATTTCGAATCGTTTCCAGACGTTTTTCGAACAGGTTTTTTTACCTGAAGGTTTTCCTGAAAGCGTACATTCTGATTACATTCCTTATCAAATATGGGACACTATTCAGGTTAAAATCACTGGCTTCCCTTCCCCTTTTTTTGTCATTAAATTTTATTTTCAATGGAAGTGAGATGAAAATAAATTATTTCTTATTAAAACCCCAAAATTTGTGAATTCTTTTAGTATTTTCAAAATTGTCTGACTTATTTATTAATTTTGAATTATTGTTAAATCAGGCTTTCGCAAGTACAATCATGGGCACTTTGACCACCAAAGCTATAATGCAAGGTGTCGGTGTTGGCGAATCCTCGGCAACTCCGTTGGCTGCTGCCATTACTTGGATTCTTAAAGATGGCACTGGAATGTTAGGTCGAATCTTGTTCGCCTGGTGGAAAGGGTAAAATTTGGTCTCAACACTTTCAAAAAATCCTTCTTAACTCAAATTCGTACATAAATATAGTTGAATATAAATGATACTATTTTGAAGAAATGTTCTGTTTTAATCATATTTGAAAAAGTTGTGTTAAATTTTTATTCAATGATTTCAGAAGCGAACTTGATGCTCGGTGCAAGCGCTGGCGTTTGTTTGCCGATATTCTCAACGACGCAGCAATGACGATCGAACTGACGATTCCTTATTTTTCTGCTTATTCGACTTACATCCTTTGTATGTCGACCACAATGAAAGCAATCGTTGGTGTCGCGGGTGGAGCAACTCGAGCTGCTTTGACCCAGCATCAGTCTCTGAAAAACAATTTAGCCGATGTTTCAGCCAAAGATGGAAGCCAGGAAACACTCGTCAATTTGGTGGCTTCACTCTTAGGAATATTAATTTTATCGTATCTACCTACTCAGTAAGTCAACCCAAGGGAACATTTGTTCTCTTAGTAATTCCGTAGTTCAATCTGTAAATTTTAATATATGTATGCCTAATGAGAAATTTTCGATGATTCCAATATGAATGGTTCTAAACAAATTTTCAGATTATCGATTTACTTTTTCATCCTCTTGGTCGCTGTCCACATTTTTGCCAATTATTCTGCTGTTTCTGCGCTGAGGCTGGATTCTCTCAACGAAGATCGCAGTGCTTTGATCATTCAACATTACTACATTAACAATGGCAAAATACCAAGTCAAAAAGCCATCAATAAACTCGAGTCGTTATCTTTGTTTCACGACACAAGTAAGTTTTTTTTTTTTTACAATTTCCAACAAAATTGTATGTAACAATTAATAATCATACCTTATCATATTCATGAGAGAATATTATTAGTACAGTTACTGATACTTGTAAATATTTCCATTTTTCAGCGAAAAATATTTGCGGTTTTAAAATTCGGCTGGGTGCATCATTGAGTAACGCCATTAAGGAACCCACGGAAAAATTTTGTGAATTTCTAAAGCATTTTCGCTTCAGAAAATTTGTGCCTATTTGTGATATAGAGAAAAAATCAATTCATGTACTCTTGTCAAAATACGCTCGACAGGATGATATTTTTGAGGCATATTTCCATGCTTTTTTGTACGGATGGGCACTAACGTTGAAACTCACAGGACACGAAGTAATTTTATCTAGAAAAAAGAGTTTGTGCGAAAGTTTTATAGATTAAAAAATATCGAAGTACAAATTTGTGCATATGCTAATTTTCTTTTATTGATGAAAAAAATGCAGAACTCTTTAAATGTAATGTTTAATTCTCAGAAACTGTAAATTTTTTACAGAATCAGTTTAAATATGTTGACCAATAATTTTCTCCATCACTTTTTCTTACAGGAACCTGTTATACAAATGCAACATGACGTCATTGTATCTTCAAGTAACAAGAGTGAAATCATACCCTTGAGTCTTGAAGATTCGATCGATGATGTCTCAAATTTCCAACCTTACGCCAAGTTCTCTGTATTGGATACGATCTCCAAAGAATACAGTATTTTCATACGACGTTTGGAGAAAAGTGGTTAGTTAATTTTCAACTTAATTTTGTTTCGATAAAATGCAATGTCTTATTTTACAGTATTAAAACAATCTAACAATTGTTTACAGGATGGACCATGCGGACCACACTTTTAAATGTTGGAACATGGAGAGGATTCTGGGATTAATTATACAGCGTAAAAATGGATGAATGGTGATTTTATGTAGATCTTTTACCGAGTGAGATCAAAATTATTGAAAGTAGCCCATAAGAAAACAAATTCATATACTTGTACATGATTGCGTCAACAATATTTCAAACTGTGATTTTTGGAAACTTTCAAGTCGTGATATAATTGATATTCGACATAGTTGATAAGGGAATCAAATTTATGTATAATCAATTTCGTCATGCTGTGTCGCACATTTTTTAAAGTAAGACATTTTTCACATGATAATATTATCTTGCGCGGCAGTATTGAAAATAAGAAAAGTGTAAATTATTAAAATGTCGAATATTCAACTAATTGGGTGCTGATTTGAGAAATTTATTCATCACCAAGTTCAAAAATATAATACTTATGTGAGAAAAAAAATGTGTAGGTTTTTCTTCTAAAAACCTGAAATAACATGCTTAGTCTTGCACAGAACCAGTCTGCGATAAATGTTTGACGAGATCTACCCAATTCCATCCTCGGGGTTTTTCTCCTTTGCCATCTGCTTGGTTCCATTGTCTTCGTTTTTGTGCTTTTGTTAATTGTTCTTTTTTAGGTTTCTTCGACATGTCCTTAATGAAAATTGAGAGAAACATAGTATGAGACTCGACATAATCTGCTAAAATCTATAAATTGTAGGAAAATCAGACTATACATTTTTAATTTAAAAAAAGTCCAATTTAGACACTATACATGTAAAGATCTTATAACAAACAATAAAGTAATTAATATTGGTAATACTTCCAATCCAAGATAGAAAATATGATTTACAGAATTACTTTCCAAAACTTTGTATCTCTCTACCATATGTATAATAATGTCTTTTTTTCAATTATATTTTAGAATTTCTCACTCGACTGGGAGATTCTACTAAATCCGAAATTTGCAGTTTTTCCATGGCATCTTCAATTGGAGTTATCGTGGAAGGTTGATGAGCCAATAATTCGCTAAAATTTTCACCAACAGATTGAAACAATGTGTACGTCATTGCACATCCCAGCCATTGTTCTGCCTCTGCTTCAACATGTGCAATTATTTTGTCTTTGGATTCTTGTGAACTAAAAACATTATTATTGTTAAATACTGAATTTTTAATACATTCAAGAAGTTTGTCGAAATGACAAAGTCTATGAAAATTACATAGAAATGTTAATATTAAATATATTTAAATATGAGAAATGTATATTCATGATAATGAAAATCATCAATTTTTTTCATGTTCGAAAAATAAGTCAACAAATACTGTCTTTAAGCAAATTAAATACAAACATATGCTTGTTGTAAAAAGTGTTCATATTGATGGTTGGCTTTTCCGATGGGTAATTTGATCCCCATACTATTTCCAGGAGGAAAGATTTGGTTTCATTATCTTGGCCATACTGAAAAGAAGAAAATTTTCTCAACCGTTGAAAAGGTATCATATTCCACAACATTTTGTTCTTAACAAAAAAATGTACTTTGTATTGATACGTTGTTGGAGTTAGCGCTTTAAAAGCTTCATCTCCTTCATAAATAGAAAGTAATACTTCCTTCTCCTCTTCTTGCAATCCGGCATTTTCGCTCATTGTTGAAAATTTATTAATAAATAAATAATGAATAAATCGGAGTCCTATCGCTGTTTTCAAACAGTTTTGATCATTTGGGGTACTAAATAAATTGTTGCCTCTGAAAAAAAAGCAACTTTAACCACTTGTAATACTTTGTTATAAGTCAATGTCAGGAAACAGTATTTACGTTAAAATGATTATTTAAACACTCGCAATGGACATTATCTAGCCCAAGAAATCAATCAAATTTGTAGAAAGCTGAAGAAAATTTCGAGTTATATATTTTTAGCTAAATTGATGATAATTTCGTAAATAAATGGTTACAACGTAACCTTAAAATTTAAGTATCTTCGAAATTGAGACAAGTCGAGAATGAAAAATATAAACGTTAATTATACACGATATACAACTACAGTAATTAATGAGAAAGTGAATACTGTTGACTTGATAATTTCAGAATTTTCAGAACATGCATTTTTTTATTACTTAAGAATAAAAGGATGATTGTCATTCCACAATGATAAATTTATAGGTTATCAAAGTTATTATTACATTTTTGGGTAGGTAAATAACTTACATTTGCTCATTTAAGAGTTTATGAGAAGAATATAAAAATTTTTTCTAACATTTTTCAATAATAGGCCATCAATGTTTAGTACTTTCTTGTTTTGTAACGTATCTCTCCATTGCTTATTTTGGTACTTATACTGACTTATACCGATCGTTAATTGTGCGAGAGAGTGCGAGAGAGAAACATATCAGTTGTCTCACTTTATCATCTGGCACTTTCAGATGACCAATGAGGAGGCGGCGAAATGAGTGGCCAATATAGGAATATTAAATTACATATCACATTAATCACATATGTGGTGTATATACTATACATGTGTATGTATTACGTAAAACTGTAAAACATCATTATTGTTGGCCACCATTGGCCACTGTTGGCCACTGTCACTGTTTGCTGCTGTTTGCCACTGATTATTGGTCGTGCTTTTCCAGTTTTTCCGCGCTTGTAAATTCATGGTATAGCCGACTTTGCACGAAGAGTCTCATGAGTCAACATTCGACATTCTTGTTTTTGTTCTAATCACAAAGACGATCACACGATTAATTGTCGGTGATTGTCGGCGAAAAAAATGGCGCGTGCATCAAAAACATTTAGCCGCTCCTTCGACATCCTTCGAAAAGTAACCTCAAACGGGTCGCGAATTTTCACGGTACACCCAGCAAGTGCTATGTAATTTTTTCGGTATAGAAAAAAATACACCAGTGCGTCAGAATTCCACGTTCCCATGAACTGCATCGAGCAATGTGTTTGATAGTGCATCTAAATTGCCGGCTGGCCACATAAGATACTAGAAGAAGATACAAAAACAGCGCGGATGAAAATGAGTGGCGATATGTTTAAGGAGAAGGACTATCCCACCCAGTGGACCGGTCTACATCCTTCCACTTACCAGAACATGAGCAATGATCAAGGTTTGTTGCACGTATATTCCTCGGCAAACTTACCAATTTAATGATTCGGATTTTGTTTCTAGTCTTCAGCAGCAACAATCATTAAACCACAATCAAAGTAAATAATCAGTGTGTTTGTCATTGTGTTGCACTCTTACTACACTCCATACAAGTTTTTCACTTATTTACACACATTCGTAGATAACTAATCAGTTTCTGTGGTAGGTTCGGGAAGTATGAAATTATGACAAAAGAAAAAGTAAATTGTTTTGCAATCAAATGACACTAGATTCATATTCATTACTAACTGAACATATAATGTGCTATGCTTTTAGAACCTCCAGATTAGAAGATCTCGGTATTTCAAATTTTGAAAATAAAAATCGATGTATCATAAATTACGAATAGTGTTTATTCTCAAAATTTTAGCATTTCAATGAATTAATTTTAATTTGTCTATCAGATGTGGATATAAAAATTTTTAGATCAAAACACCACATAAGTTGTACATTTGTACTTGATAATTATAGAAAGTTCAGAATGAAAAAATCTTGATTGAACGATGATAAAAATTTTCAATTTGAGGAATTCATTTTCAAGTACTGAACATCAAAAATTCAGAAATTCCAATGTGTCATTGTGAGTTGAAGTATTGATTGAAAAATTAAGACATGTAGAAATTACAGCATTTTCCTAGTTCTAAAAAATAAATTTAAATTTGTAACTGTGTAAGTTTATATATATATATACTTTTGGAATTCCATCAGAATGTTTTTTTTGTGTGTTCATTGAGCAATTGAAACTTTTCTCTGGTGTAATTGTTGATAACAGTAATAATAATTTTGTTATTTGCAGTGGATTGGGCTGCCCTGGCTCAGCAATGGATAAGAATGAAGGAAACGGTCGTGCCACCAGCCCCTCCACCACCGCCGCTGAATTCGTCCTCCACGATCAGTAGCGACGGAGGAGGTGAAGCGCCTATGGACATGGACACCAAGGAAGATGACATCCCCCCTGCTCCGCCAGCACCGAGTATCAGTGGATCAGGTTCTTATTCAAATACACCTCTGAATTTTTAAACAATTCTCCATATTTTAATGCGTATTTTAATTCATACATTTAATTCAAGTAAGTCATTAAATTTCAGAAGACATCATCTTCAAGTCCATAATAATCGAGCTGTTGATAAGCTATTTTGATTTTTCATGAATTAATAAATGATTTAGATGGCTGGAACCAATGGAACCAGTGGGGCCACTGGAATCCAACAGGTGGTCCAGGAACAGGGATCTGGGAATGGAGCGGAGTCCCGCCACCGGGAGTCACCATGGGTCCTGACGGAAGACCCACAGGAATTCCCAACACTCCCATCATCCCTCCTGCTCCACCTACAATCTCCTCTGGGCCACCCTTCAATGTCCCCCCTCCCATCATACCTCCCCCTCCACCCCCACCTTCAAATTTTGCCTACAATTCCCTGCAAAATGCTCAACCTTACAATCAAGTAATTTTCCAGCTTTTTGTCAAAATTCATATTGTGTTGTTAAATTATAGTTAATGAGAGTGCCTGCTTTCAGGTTCAAAATTATTGGTCAGGTGGTGAAAATTCAGGGATGATGCCAATGCAGCCTTCGTCGTTTATAAAAGGACCCAGACATCCTGGCAGAATGCTGCCCATGCGCCATATTGATGTCATGCGCAATCGTGAGGAACGAGAAAGAACCCCCGAAGAAGATACAACAACTACCATTGGTAATTTTTGACATTCGAACGTTAGATATTCTTGGTATCCCAAGAAAAATTAAGAGGAGAATTGAGAACAAAAAAGGAAAAATAGTAAAACATGTTGGATGAATAAAAATCTTGAGCGCAGTTTTTTGAAAACTTCTTTTATTGAAAAATCAACAAATTCGTCAATTCAAATCGAAAAAAAGTGTTTCTTTTAATATCTGAAGAAAATTTGAACTTTTTATAATTATCTAATTTAAATGTCAAAATTTGAAAGTCTTCAGATGGGTCAGTTTTTATTTGATAATATATTGATGAAATCTTTCATTCCGAATTGGAAAAACCTTCAACTAGAATTCAAGACTTCCGGAATATTAAAAAGCTATGTTCTAATAAAAGCGGGTTTCACTTCTTATTTGTCCCCATATTATACATATACACAAAGTTATTTCAAGTTGAAATCAATTTTTGTGGCGAGACAACTTAAAAATACTGGTCAACATTTTTTGTTTCAAAAGATGCTGCAAAACGGAGACAACTGCCGGGTTGGATCCGAGAAGGCCTGGAGAAAATGGAAAGAGAAAAGCAGAAGGCGGTAGAACGCGAGAGGCAAGACATCGTACGTCAACAAGAACTGGTGGCTCGAAAGCAAGCAGAAGACGAAGCTCGAGCCATTTTGAATCCGTCAAAAAGCAAATTTGTGAGTGCTGTTGACAAAAAAACTTGCCGGAAGTCACAGACATTATGCTGTTTTTGTCGTAATGAGAGACAACACTGCTTTTTAACTTCGAAATCATTGCTTATCAAAACTATCGGTCATTCTTCGACCAGATTAGGATTTTCATGAAATGTTGAGCTTTTTTCAATAATTTTTTATCATTCGAGTAAACTTTGGACATAGTTTGAAATTCTAAAGCTTGAAAACTGAAACAAAAACTTGATCTGAATTATTGAGTTATCGCCTTCACATAAAAAAGGAAAGTGTATTTTTTATCTGCTGTGAGAGATTGATTCCACTCAGAATATTTGTCTCGGAATAGAGAAAGGAGCTTTCGTAAGAATATGAAGGGCTGGCCTACTGTGTAAATAAACATAAAATAATCTATAATATGCATAAAACATTATTTTTTGTACCTTGCGAATAAACTATGTTTAATTTATTTTTAACAAATTACGAAACTTTATGATCCCAAAAAAGGATTCAGACTCGGAAAAAGAGACAGAGACCGAGTACGAACGGAAAAGTGAAGAAAAAGAGATACTCGAGAGAAGTATCGAGCGTAGTCCTGACCTTGCTCGGCCACGAAAATCCAGGTTTCGTGATGCCGACTCTCCGGACTCACATCAACCATATGTCAAAGAGTCAACTCCGCCCATTGTGACGACGCCTGTTAAACGCACCAAGCAAGAAATCTTGCAGGATGTGGTGAGCGTCACGCAAAAATTTATTTTCCGTCTTCTTTTATCCTGTTTTCACTGAGCATCTCGTTAAAGTAACAACGATTCCCATAGATGTTGAAGGTGCGAAGGTCGTTGACGGAGATCCTCCTGGAAGTGACAAATGAGGAGATAGCAACGATGTGTCGAGAGACTTGGAATCGCGCACGTGCCAAAGGTATCCAAGAAAGACCTGGTAGACCTGTCGGTATATCACTCACCCTTGTACACAGGGGTACTCAAGCGTACGGGGTAACACGAGCGCCGCTCTCTGTACTAGAAACCTCGTGCATTAAACCGAAGTTTATTTTCAATTTTCTAGCTTTCGTTACTCGACTTTTCAGAATCTGCCCCCCGCAGGTGTATTTTCAACTTTTACTCTTTTTCCGACACTCTCGTCGATTAGCGATCCGCTTGTACAGTTTACTATCGAATTCTTTGTCGTGCCGTTGTTGCTGTCGTAGTTGTTTTTGTGCGTGCAGAGACACGGTTATATATAATTTTTCATTAAAAAAAAAAAAAAAAAATGAAGCAGAAATGTCGTGTCCGGGGAGATGCCATTTACTAAATGCGTGTTTGACTAAAGTCCCCGCAGGAGACACCCCCGTAGCATCCAACGACGCGGCCCCTCTCGATCAGATCTCTCGGAAACTTGGTAAGTTCCTCTCGACTGAATTCTGGTCATCGTAGGATTTTGTCACTAGAGCTCGCAATATGCCGAGTTGCTTGCCTCTGGTCAGGGATCGTACTCTGCATCTTGAAATTTTCTATCTTAATTTTCATATAGTCGTCATTTTCAAATCTTTTATCAATAAACAAATTTTCCATTATCTCTGACCATTTCTTGTAAAAAATTTTCAAAACCATTATTACTCTACACACTTGAAAATAAAACCAACTTATTTCATTACCTAGGGTGTTGTGGTGTGTAAAAAAAATCAATAGTGTTATAATACTTTTTTGCAAAATTTTGTTATCCTGAGTACGACCCTTGCCTCTGGTCAAAGTCGGCCAGCTCGAAAAAATTAGAACATTCGGATTTTTTTTTTCAACACTTTCCACCACTCTAGGTCTGGGCATCTATGGCGACAGCAGCAGTGAATCCGAGGATGAGGAAGATGATGAGGGAGGCAAAGAAGCGAATGTCACAGAGGATCAAGACGATGGCGACAGCGAAGAGGAGCTCAAGGAAACGCTGAGGCGTCGTCAGCTAGCGTTTCGTAAAACCGAGGAAGAGATCGAGGCCAGGATCGCGGAAGACGAGGAGAAGGAACGTGACAGGTTACAACAGCTGGGCGAGGAGGAAGAGGAAGACGACGAAGAAGGCGACAACAAAGTCCCAGGAAATAATCATTCTTATAATGTGAGCGGCAAAAATCAAGGTAGGATGCAAGCATTTTTTTTATTTATCATTCTAAGATACGATAGAAATTCTAAATGATTTATTTGGTCTTTTGTTTAATTTTTTATTTTTTTTTTCGAACGTTTTGTAAAAAATTACTGCTATTTAAAAAACAACACCCCGAACTATGTAACCGTGTCTGAAAGACTTTGTCTCTTTAATATTATATTTCCTTTTTAATTACGTAATAAACTTGCCAACATTTCGCACGCTTTAGTTGATGAGAAAGACAAAGTGGTTAGTAGCGAAAGAAGAGACAGAGAGCTGGAGACTGGGTCGAGCAGCGGGAGTGGCCATACGCCCAGTCCCGCCGTCGTCGCAAAATCCTCGAGTACGCCGCCTAACGAGCACGAAGACGGTGACGTCGACGAGTCTTCGCACTCCCGAAGCTCATCTTGTTCGTACAGCTCCTCTAAGAGGGACAGAAAGCAGAAGGGCAAGGACAAGCGCCGGAGCAAAAGCAAAAAGTCGAATCGCCGAAGCAGAAGTAGGGACAGGGACAAGAGGCGGCGGTCTGTGTCGAGATCGTCCAGGTCAAGCACGTACAGCAGGGTCAAGAACCGGAGCCGATCTCGGTCTAGGGATCGGCGTCGCTCTAACTATCCCACTAGGTCACGCAGAAGCGAATCCAAGTCTAGTTACAGAAAGGCTAGGTCAAGGTCCCGAGAGCGAAGAAGGTCCAGGTCGCGGGACAGGAGGAGATCGAAGTCCAGGGAGCGACGAAAATCGCGTTCTAGGTCGCACGGCTCATCCAGAAGGCGGGCCCGAAGCAGTTCCCGGGGCAGCAGGCGTTCGCGTTCCGTGTCCCAATACTCGAGTCACCGTGACGGTAAGAAGTCGTCGCGTCGATACAGGAACTGAACTCTGCCGCTTACCAAGGTTGTATGATTCTCCAATACTATTTTTGCTTCTCACTACATTTTTTTGCGCTGGGAAAAATGTTGAATCCCTGTTGAATTTTGCCCAGGTTATGTTCATTTGGAAGTGAAAAAATTTATAGAAATTATGAGAGATCTTACAATTTTTTGTATACATTGAATTGATCTAGAGATGATTTTCCATAAGGGTGATAAAATCTTGCGTGACTTAGTGTCATTAACATTTTTAGTTTTTGTTGACTGTACAAGTATTTTTTCTTGGTGTGCAACAGTGTATTTGTTGTTTTTTGTTGAGGAATTTTTTCTTGTTACAGGTGCGTGAAGTTATTCGCAGCATGGAGGAAGTGCGCAAGTTGCTTGCCCAGTATAAAAATATAAAGTTTTTGGTATGAAGTCTGAAAGTGAAAATTTTTTAAATCGCTAACTGTGGTTCAAAGTACAGTGAAAGTTTCTTGATGCACAGCTTGTGGTATCAGCAATTCATTCAATTGTGGGAGTTGACAGTGTTCGTCATCGATCAGCGACCAATGTAAATATAACGAGTTCTTTATAAGTTTACATCAAGTGATGATATTTACACGATTCAATAAATCTTATTGAACGTATAACCAGAGTTCAACCATTTTTTATCATTTTGAGGGCGCTTTCAAAAACAACAATGTTGTTCGAGTATTTTTATTGCAATTTTATTTAAATCAGGCTCCTCGGAAATTGCGATAGCATATATACATACATTTCACTATTCGAGATTATGTTTTACCACCTTTTATACATTTTGTACAGTTATTAACAAACATATATATAATTTTTTTTGAATTCAAAATTTCTACTAACATGAAAATAGTTCTCTTCAAAATTGTGCCATCCATAGTTAAAAATGTCTTGAACTGATATCTGGAAGACATGAAGTATAAACATTTTTCAAGTTTTTCTGCGCTACTCTTTTAGATCAATTTTGTTTTCCTTCAACGCAAAATTTAGCTAGTAATCAGCAAATTTTTTATTTAAATAATTTATTGGACGATAATCACCAATTCAACTTGAGTATAATTTCCAACTTTCAGAACTTCGTGAACCAATTTCAAGCTTATTATATTTACAAAGTGTGTACATGATTAACGCCTTTTTTGAATTGATCATATGAAAATGCATACAAACTTTTTACTATCAGTCAATCACACAATATGACTCAATTTCTCTCATCTAACATTATTCCCATTGACATTAAATTTATTAATAAAATAGTTTTGGTTTTTCTCTTCTCTCCATTGTCTATTGGAATGCTGATGTTACAAAAAAAATTGATGATTTAGGAAAGGAACTTTAACGAGATATTATGGCATGTCCCAATATTCTCGATTGTACGCCAAAGTGCACAAATTATTTCCCAAATCGCTGCTGACACTTATTGTACTTGTACAAAATATCTAAGTATTCGTTTACAGAAATGTCATGATGTGTCGGCAATTGGCTGAAAGCAAATTTTTATTTAGTTTGATATTTCTTATATATTGTTTTTAGAATTTTTAAATCTAAAAAAAGTTGATGCTCACTAAAATGATGTGACTCTCGTGTGCCATGGAAGGAAACCATATGTACACATTGCTTTTCCGCAAACAAGAGCAACGTCAGGTTCTGGAATTGCACCTATCGTCAACTTTTTGTTGATAAGGTCTATTGTAATGTCGTCTACTTTAAGAGTGTCCAATTGTATAGCGGTTGCCAAATTTTGTGCTAGGGAAACAATTTCTCCTTTTCCATCTTCATAGGACAGAAATTGTACCCTAGTTTTGTGCTTGGTTCCTGCCACAATAGAAATTTGCATTGCTGAAAAATATTGCTGAGGAACAAAGTTTGTATTGAATTGTTGTATTTTTCAGATTTTAGAATTTCTCAACTTGTGTTGCATTACATTACATTGTTACTTTTGACTCAGCTAAGAGTCATTCTCGTGTGTTTGACATATTGAAAAACTTTTCGTCTGGTGTAACGGATGTCGATTCTTGAAACTTTTAAAGAAAAATTAACACGAGTAGTACTGTAATAAATTATGACATTGTAAAGATGACACATTAAAAAAGTGAGGGCATAACAAACTAATTATCTAAGTTACCATTCTTGCCATTTTTGATGACTTGGGTAGTCTTCTTAGAAACCCACTCTACATGTTCCTCAAAATTTGGTATCCTCTTTGTAATTTTATCTTTGACAATAACTTCATTATTTTTCAAAGCACCTGTAAAAAATATGGTTTAAAATGAGTAAAACATTTGTGAAATGTAGACAATATTTTTTAAAACAATTGTAGAATATTATTCTTTGTCTTATCATTTCTTTATTGCAGAATATTGAGAAAAATTAAAAAGTTGACAGTTTTTAATAAATAGGATATAAAAAAGTTTACAATTTGATTTACTTTACACATTGTTCATCATTGTTTAAACTGATTATTTTTCTACATTGAAGTAGCAACTAGTGTTTTTTTTTTTTTGTGTTAAGTGATTACACTTTTACATGAACATTTAACAAAAGAAAGATAAGAGTAATAGCTTTGTTCATCAATTTCTTACGATGTTGAAAACAATTAGAAATTAACCATCTTGAAGAAAAAAAAAATTCCAAGATTTTTAAAAGTAGTTACAATAGTTACAATACACAATTTTGACTTCACTGATTTTTTTGCAGAGGAACTTATACATTCTAATAACTTTTCCATCTGTTACCATTCAGTATTATTTTCAAATTCCATAATTTAGCAATGCAACATTTTGCAACTGAATTATTTATTTTGTCCAATTACCATATTTTTTAATATTACAGAAAAAAACTTCAAGTTGACATTGTTATTTGATTGTTGGTATCACAAACCTGAAGTTGAAGATTATAAATTCTTTATTTAACTTAAAATGTGCAATTTTCTATTCTTTATAAATTTCAGTATAACAGACGGTTTATAATATTCCCTGCAATTTATTGTCGGAGTCCGAAATTGTATCGACTCTTATTCTCAAGTCCTAACAAAATAAGCACGAAATGATGAATGAAAAACTCATTACCCATAAATTTCAACCGCTGTCTCAAAGCCCGACTAGCGATAGGGATGCAAAAAAGGGGGGTTTTCGTACTCACCGTCGTTATCGTAAAAGGTGACGCAAGGTATTCCGGAGATGACACACCAGGTAAGGAGCCGTGCGAGATCAACAAATGAAGGTTTTTCGAGGCCAAGGATCAATGCCAAGTGCTTTGGGAGTTTCTGCAAAGTTCGCTTATGCTCGAGGATGATTTTGGTCGTTGACAGGTCGTCGCTGTCAAGGCAAAATTCTTCGTAGCGACGTTTCGCCACGAGCCAGAGCGAACGCGCCGTTTCGCACAGGCTGTACAAAAGGTGCGCGAAAAGCAAGAGCGCCCGAAAAAGAATAAACATTTTTCTAATTCGCGATTGTGGCAAGTGTCATTATCGCGAAGCAAAATAATCTAAGTATGGATTTTCAAATTCTTGCGCACCCTGCCACCGGCACTACCCCCCACTAACGGAACGTCATGGAACGTGACGTGACATTCGGACATTGTCAGTGTAAATTGGACATGTCAACTCCAAAACAAAATCGAATGAAAACATGAAATTAGACTAAAATTCAAAAATGTCGACGATTATTAGTGACGGTCGTCGTCACAAACAATCTCAATTATTACTGATTATTACCGGGAATTTTCGCGGAGACACTGTTTTTTTTTTTTTTCAAGGATGGAATGGAATTTCCCCGCGCAAGTCGCAGCAGCCCAGGCCAAGCAGCAGCTGGCAGCAGCTCCCCACCCCCTACAGGACTGTACAGGACCATGGATGTAACTATGTCTGGTAACTACTAAATTCACTTGCACCAACAGCAAATGATTACCCATCTCTTTCGGTTGTCGCGTCTTGCACGTTTAACCGTGCAATCATCATGAAGGTAAAAATCGTTAAATATTTCCAAAATCCGCGAAAACCGCGACAAATTTACGCGAAAAAATATAATGCCAATGTTCTGCGAATCAGTTCGTGATGATATTAATCCTCGTTTCGTCCGTTAACTTCCGCATACGAATCAAAATCCTCATGTTTTCATTATTTAGATTCACTGTTTTTTGTTATTCATTCTTTTTATATGAACATGTTTAATTTGTTTCTTTCGTGAAACTTAAGAACTTTGATGTGCGAATTGCCGCGTAAATGTGCTAAAAGTTATAGTGCAAATTGGTTAATGCGTCGGTTGTATGGATAACCTCAACTCAATGTTTTGGTGAGTGTTGATGTATGCGTGTATTTTACAGCTGAATATAGCGAATCCAGCGACCGGTGCGCAAAAATTAATTGAGGTTAATGATGACATCAAATTAAGAATTTTTTATGAGAAGCGAATGGGCGCAGAAGTCGATGCCGATCCACTTGGCACAGAGTGGAAAGGATATCGTGTTCGTATCACTGGTGGCAATGACAAGCAGGGTTTTCCTATGAAACAGGGAGTCCTCACCAATGGTAAATTATTAATCCTAAATCTATCAACTGTTATCTGCCCTGATTCAAGTATTAGCTATCTAGTATAAAATGCAATTGCATTGTTTGTTGCTTTCAGTTCTTATTCATTGATTCTTGAGAGTAAGCCCTGAATCAATTTTTATTATTTATCGTTCTATCAATTTCCGATGCCCAACTCATTTTGAATAGTTGGAGTTCTCTGACCACTTATAAAAGAAAAAAGTTATCTGCTGAAAAGATCCCTCAAAATGATAAAATTATGTCCATTAAAAAGACCTGATTTTGCTACGTAACTCAACAGTTTGAAAACTATTTTTAATACAAATCAAATAGCTGGTCTTCACCTTACTTAACACCAATATTCTAGAACCATTTTAAGACTTGGAATTTCTCAAACCTCCTGTTGAACATTTTTCACAATGCTGAATTAGTTTTATTTTATTTATATACATGCATTTTCATCTGTCAGTGTAAATTATCATAATTACTAATTATATGTTGATTTGATATTCAGTTTTGTGTATGTGATTTAACATTACCAATTTCAGTTCAGAATTGAAAATACTTATTTTTGCAACATTTAAATTTTCTCTTATTACAGTAGAACCTCCCAGTAACGATTTCCCTCCCGGTAGCGTACAAGTTGGACTCTGAGTAACGTTTTCAAGCTCTCCCCATTTCCCTTACTATTCGGTTCTTCCCTTACGCCAGTGGTGCGTGGAAAGTGAAAGGTCTCTCTTCCCCATGGATACACCTACCTCCAACGAAGATGAGACTTCCCCTTGAAACATTACTGAGAGTCTGCTTTGCCACTGCTGAAACATTACCGGGAGGTTCCACTGTATAGCTGAATTTGAAACATTGATAACGTGATTGATTTATTGATTTCATAAGTTGAAAGAAGAAAAACTATTTAATAACAGTAGCATGCAGAAAATTGATTAGTTGATTGACTTGGCATAAAATTTATGAAATTTGAATTATAATCATTTTAAAAAAATCTCTTGACTAGATTGTAATTTCAGAATTTTATCAGTATTTTTTTGTCAATTTCCTAGTAGTTTTTGTAACATTTTGAGATCTCTTCCATGAAGTGGCTTAAACATTGTTTAATAATGGAAAATTTCCTTTTTCCAAACCAGGTAGAGTTCGTCTCCTTTTGTCAAAAGGCCACTCATGCTACAGACCACGTCGTGATGGAGAACGCAAACGTAAATCTGTCCGTGGTTGCATTGTTGATGCCAACCTTTCTGTTTTGTCTCTTGTCATTGTCCGAAAAGGCGAAGAGGTATAAATGCAATCCTCTGTTGTTAAAAAAGAACTAACATTCCATTTTCCATTTTTTATTTCTGTGACACGAGTCCTGAAATAGTCACCGATGATGGAACATAAAACAATGTTTATAATTTGGGAAATCAAAGCTATTTCATCTCGTTTTCTCAGTGTAAGAACAATACAATTCTCATTGTTTTGGACAACACCTTAAGTTCTTGCGTCATGTCCAGTTTTGTTTAATTTTCTGATGCTGTATTTCAGGAAATTCCTGGACTCACAGACACCAACATTCCCCGTCGCTTAGGACCCAAAAGAGCTAGCAAAATTAGGAAGCTGTTCAACTTGACCAAGGAGGACGACGTGAGGCGATTTGTTGTCAAGCGTCCCATCCAAAAGGAAGGGAAAAAAGAGCGATTCAAGGCCCCAAAAATTCAACGTCTTATCACTCCCGTTACCCTTCAAGTAAGTTTTGATAATTCCATTTTGTATTCTATATTTTTTAGCTTCCAGTGCGTCAAAGAACAATAACTGTTGAACTTATTGAAGTTACCAATAAGAAATACTGGATCCCTCGGACCATGTTCAACTCCCAACAAATAATGCATTTTTCCAAAAAGTATAAGAATTATAAAAGATTTTTTCAAAAATACCTCTAGGGAATACCTACACATTTTTATCTATGTTGATTCAAATTATTCTCTGAATGTTGTGTAAGTTAGTTTCATAAATAAGTCGACTTGATGTTTCAAGTAATCGTAATCCACAAAAAAATACTGCAAAAAGTAAAAAAGGTTGTCGGGCAATACAGGATGGAAACAATTCTGTTGTTGAAAATAACAAAAAATACTGATATCAACCCAATTCAACAGTCGGTCAGATTTAAATCACATATCTAATTAGTCCCATACAAAAAAGTAACAAAAAGCCCCGACAAACCGTTTATTTTCATGTTTTCACACTTTTTAGACGATTTACAATTGGAACATTACCTTGCTCATCAGTAATATAAGCTGATCAGATTTCACAATACTTCATCAAACTTTTTTAGTTTCGGCATGCTAATAAAAAGCGGTTTGTCAGGGCTTTTTGTTACTTTTTTGTATGGGACTAATTAGATATGTGATTTAAATCTGACCGACGGTTGAATTGGGTTGATATCGGTATTTTTTGTAATTTTCAACAACAGAATTGTTTCCATCCTGTATTGCCCGACAACCTTTTTTACTTTTTGAAGTATTTTTTTGTGGATATCACTTATT